>JAWDGP010002535.1:737500-765000 GCA_033675545.1 Elysia crispata
TCTCTCTCTCTCTCTCTCTCTCTCTCTCTCTCTCTCTCTCTCTCTCTCTCTCTCTCTCTCTCTCTCTCTCTCTCTCTCCCTCTCTCTCTCTCTCTATCTCTCTCTCCCTCTCTCTCTCTCTCTCTCTCTCTCTCTCTCTCTCTCTCTCTCTCTCTCCCTCTCTCTCCCCCCCCCCCCCCTCTCTCACCGCACTCCAGCTGTCCAACAGGTAGCAGAGAACATCAAGGTTAATATCGAGAACTTCAAGCCGTATGTCCCACTGATTCAAGGTTTGACCAACCCTGGGCTCCGGCAGCGCCACTGGGACGCCGTGAGTTGGCTTTCTCCTCTACATTCTTCTTCTAATCTCTCTCTCTCTCTCTCTCTCTCTCTCTCTCTCTCTCTCTCTCTCTCTCCACACCTTTTCTAAGGATAGATAGAAAGAGACAACTCTTTTTAGTGTGGCTGTTCGATGTAGAAGATTGGGTCTGTTTTTGGGTGGCGTCCACCGAAGATTTATTATCTGTGAGATCTCATCTTTTATTTTTTGATCAGCAGTCTGCTTAGTCTGAGGGATAAACGGTAAGCTTCGTGGAGATGGATTGATCAGAAAAAAAGGTAAATATCTTAGCAAGGAACTGAACGGGTCAAGGTAAGTGTCTCTCAGCGAAGAATCGATCGGAAAAAAGTATCTATCGAGGAACTGATTGGATAAAGGCAGGTGTCTTAGCGAGGAACCGATTGGATAAAGGCAGGTGTCTTAGCGAGGAACTGATTGGATAAAGGCAGGTGTCTTAGCGAGGAACCGATTGGATAAAGGCAGGTGTCTTAGCGAGGAACTGATTAGATAAAGGTAGGTGTCTTAGCGAGGAACTGATTGGATAAAGGCAGGTGTCTTAGCGAGGAACTGATTGGATAAAGGCAGGTGTCTTAGCGAGGAACTAATTGGATAAAGGTAAGTGCCTCTCAGCGAAGAATCGATCGGAAAAAGTATCTATCGAGGAACTTATTGGATAAAGGCAGGTGTCTTAGCGAGGAACTGATTGGATAAAGGCAGGTGTCTTAGCGAGGAACTGATTGGATAAAGGCATGTGTCTTAGCGAGGAACTGATTGGATAAAGGCAGGTGTCTTAGCGAGGAACTGATTGGATAAAGGCAGGTGTCTTAGCGAGGAACTGATTGGATAAAGGCAGGTGTCTTAGCGAGGAACTAATTGGATAAAGGTAAGTGCCTCTCAGCGAAGAATCGATCGGAAAAAGTATCTATCGAGGAACTTATTGGATAAAGGCAGGTGTCTTAGCGAGGAACTGATTGGATAAAGGCAGGTGTCTTAGCGAGGAACTGATTGGATAAAGGCATGTGTCTTAGCGAGGAACTGATTGGATAAAGGCAGGTGTCTTAGCGAGGAACTGATTGGATAAAGGCAGGTGTCTTAGCGAGGAACTGATTGGATAAAGGCAGGTGTCTTAGCGAGGAACTGATTGGATAAAGGCAGCTGACTTAGCAAGGAACTGATCGGGTAAAAGTAAGTGTCTCTCAGCGAAGAATCGATCGGAAAAAGTATCTATCGAGGAACTGATTGAATAAAGCTAGGTGTCTTAGCGAGGAATTAATTGGATAAAGGCAGGTGTCTTTGCGAGAAACTGATTGGATAAAGGGAGCTGACTTAGCGAGGAACTGATCGGGTAAAGGCAAGTGTTTCTTAGCGAAGAATCGATCGTAAAAAGTATCTATCGAGGAACTGATTGAATAAAGTTAGGTGTCTTAGCGAGGAACTGATTGGATAAAGGCAGGTGTCTTAGCGAGGAACTGATTGGATAAAGGCAGGTGTCTTAGCGAGGAACCGATTGGATAAAGGCAGGTGTCTTAGCGAGGAACTGATTGGATAAAGGCAGGTGTCTTAGCGAGGAACTGATTGGATAAAGGCAGGTGTCCTAGCGAGGAACTGATTGGATAAAGGTAGGTGTCTTAGCGAGGAACCGATTGGATAAAGGCAGGTGTCTTAGCGAGGAACTGATTGGATATGAAGACTGACTCGGTGAGCTTAAGGTATCTGCGCTACAACCACTAATATGATAATAATATAATTATATATATTCCCCCTACCCCTTTCCCCCTCTCTCCTCCATGGGGACAGATGTCAAATGAGATCGGAGTGAAGTTGAAGCCAAGTCCCAATTTGACCTTCACCAAGTGTCTAGAGATGAAGCTGGAAGACTACATTGACGCAATCGTCAAGGTGTCCGAGGTAGCAGCTAAAGAATATGCCATAGAGCTGGTGAGTTCACGAATGTTTCATTTTCATTAACGCCTTCCTACTTCAATTGTACGCTAAATTATAAATATCAAACTTAAAATAACGTACAAGCGCAAGAAAAAAGAAAAAGACACACATACACACACACACACAAACTATTGCACCTAACTGGGAAACCAGTTGAGGACACTTGACATGTTGGCTAACTTATGCGGGATTTAAAATTCTCGACGCTGGTACATAGACAGACCAAGGAACCAAATTTACACTGTCATTTACAGAGAAGGGAGGGATTTAGATTCTACTGTCCGGCAGATCGATCTCACGTCTCATCGACATGTCTCCATTAAGAGCAAGTCTCTATCGAAGATAAAAAGCTTAAGAAAAACAAGCGCAACTGGTCTTGCGAGAAGCTGGGGCGTGTGAAAGTTGATTTCCCTCTCAAAAATGTGTCGAAGAGCTCGGACAGCTAGCGGAGCCTGTGGGTAGTCTCCAGTCTGATTATGGACAAATCGAAAGTAGAGGCGAGGATAAACTGTGAAGCGGGGGAGAGTTTATTCACATTGGAGGAACTAACTCGTAGCTCCAGTAACACACACTGGGCGAGGGTTGCGGCCTGGGGCAGTGTGTGTGTGCTGTACCTGCCGCAGATGATCGAGGTCGTAGTGGACAGCGCCATCTATTTGCAGATGGAATAGAAGTTGAAGTGTTCCGGAAAACAAAAGAACAGATCGTCCGTGAGCACACAGAAAAATTCGCAAGAAATATAGAAACAAATCTAAAGCAAGTGCCAAGCTAACAACTCCTGCAATGTTCAGCGGAAAATGAAGTACTTTGAAATACAACGCCCTCCCCTTTTTTCCTTTCTCAGGTACGATATAAAGGTATATAACCGTTAGAATAATTGCTTGTCCAAGCACGCCCCACGCTCTCTCCCTCTCCCTGTGCGAGACGGAAGAGATACCAAAGAGCAAGGCGAGGCTCCAGTCTTGATAAACTGTTATGATGGAGCCGAAAGAGAACGACTAAGGCGTTTAAAAAAACAAAACAAAACAAAAACATAATGAAACACAAGCCCACAGGTGCTACAGTATTGAAAGATAAAAGCAGCTATTTTTCCAACCCGTAAAGCAAAAATAATTCGACAAAGATGCATTCAGGAGAAATAACACCATGTGGATGTTATTGAAATAAAAAAAAAACAACAAACAAACATTGAGGTGGAGATATTCACTGCAGTGAAGCAGTCAGCCGCTCAAAGGGTTGTTGATACTTTTCAAATATGTAAGAAATTTCAACACTATAGAAATTATCTTTCAAACTGATTGAATTTTCCTTCCATTAATACAATATAGTGCTGAGCCTGTTTTGTCGTTCTCAAACTCCCTCATGTGTTCATTTTCAGGCATTGAACAAGATGGAAAGTGAGTGGGAAACTGTGGAGTTTGAGTTGTCCCCATACAAGAATACAGGCACATACATGCTGAAGGCAGGGGAGGAAATATCACAGCTACTCGATGACCACATAGTGACCACCCAGGCAATGACCTTCTCGCCCTTCAAGAAAGAGTTCGAAGAGAGAATCCACACATGGGAGTACACGCTAAAACTGACACAGGTTGGTGTGTGTAAGAAAAAGATGGGATCATGGGGGTACACGCTAAAACTGACACAGGTTGGTGTGTGTAAGAAAAAGATGGGATCATGCGGGTACACGCTAAAACTGACACGGATTGGTGTGTGTAAGAAAAAGTTGGGGTCATGGGAGTACACGCTAAAATTGATACACGTTGGTGTGTGTAAGAAAAAGATGGGATCATGGGGGTACACGCTAAAACTGACACGGATTGGTGTGTGTAAGAAAAAGTTGGGGTCATGGGAGTACACGCTAAAATTGATACGCGTTGGTGTGTGTAAGAAAAAGATGGGATCATGGGGGTACACGCTAAAACTGACACGGATTGGTGTGTGTAAGAAAAAGTTGGGGTCATGGGAGTACACGCTAAAATTGATACACGTTGGTGTGTAACAAAAAAGTTGAGGTCATGGGAGTAACACGCCAAAACTGATACACTTTGGTGTGTAACAAAAAAGTTTTGGTCATGGAAGTACACGCTAAAACTGATATACGTTGGTGTGTAACAAAAGTTGGGGTCATGGGAGTACACACTAAAACTGATACACGTTGGTGTGTAACAAAAGTTAGGGTCATGGCAGTACACGCCAAAACTGATACACGTTGGTGTGTAACAAAAAAGTTGGGGTCATGGGAGTACACGCTAAAACTGATACACTTTGGTGTGTAACAAAAAAGTTTTGGTCATGGAAGTACACGCTAAAACTGATACACGTTGGTGTGTAACAAAAAAGTTGGGGTCATGGGAGTACACGCTAAAACTGACACAGGTTGGTGTGTAACAAAAAAGTTGGGGTCATGGCAGTACACGCTAAAACTGACACAGATTGGTCTGTAACAAAAAAGTTGGGGTCATGGGAGTACACGCTAAAACTGACACAGGTTAATGTGTGTAAGAAAGAGGGGAGGGAGGGAGGAGAGTCCATGCTAAAGTTCACGCACGTTGAGCCCACACATCGGAGTACCCAATCTATCTCAGGCTAGTTTGGGTGTATGAAAAAAGGGGGTGGGGGTGGGGGGGGGGGGTGGGGTGGAAATAAATCTCCGTCACAGCGGATCTCATATAAGAAGAAGGAATTGAGGCGAAAGGCATTAAGGTTTTTGCCCTAACTGTCTTTGTCTGTCTGTCTGTCTGTCTGTCTGTCTGTCTGTCACTATATATATCTCTTCTTTCTCTTTCTCTCACTATGCCGTAGAGAACCAGTGAATAAGATGATGGGATTGGGAGGAGAGGGAATATGATGCGCTCTATCTCTCTCAATTCGATGCTGAGGATCGGCGTTAAAGGTGAAGGGATTGAAAACGCCCGTTGGATCTGAAGAGGTCAACTTGAAGGAAAGGGGCGTGCATGTATAGAAGTCAAATTAGTCATAACATTGGACGCCTTAATCAGTACGCACTTGGCAGGGAAATCTTTAGAAAGCAGACAAAGGTCACGAATAACCATTCATTCTGATTTTTTCGGCCTACTTCCTTTAGAGTAATTTCCCCTTTGCTCTTTTCATCACTCTTCCGTGCCCTTCCAGTCATACTTCCGTCATACTACTTTCTCTCAGGTTGACTCATAGCATCCTCGATCGTCTTCCTTCCAGTCATACTTCCGTCATACTACTTTCTCTCAGGTTGACTCATAGCATCCTCGATCGTCTTCCTTCCAGTCATACTTCCGTCATACTACTTTCTCTCAGGTTGACTCATAGCATCCTCGATCGTCTTCCTTCCAGTCATACTTCCGTCATACTACTTTCTCTCAGGTTGACTCATAGCATCCTCGATCGTCTTCCTTCCAGTCATACTTCCGTCATACTACTTTCTCTCAGGTTGACTCATAGCATCCTCGATCGTCTTCCTTCCAGTCATACTTCCGTCATACTACTTTCTCTCAGGTTGACTCATAGCATCCTCGATCGTCTTCCTTCCAGTCATACTTCCGTCATACTACTTTCTCTCAGGTTGACTCATAGCATCCTCGATCGTCTTCCTTCCAGTCATACTTCCGTCATACTACTTTCTCTCAGGTTGACTCATAGCATCCTCGATCGTCTTCCTTCCAGTCATACTTCCGTCATACTACTTTCTCTCAGGTTGACTCATAGCATCCTCGATCGTCTTCCTTCCAGTCATACTTCCGTCATACTACTTTCTCTCAGGTTGACTCATAGCATCCTCGATCGTCTTCCTTCCAGTCATACTTCCGTCATACTACTTTCTCTCAGGTTGACTCATAGCATCCTCGATCGTCTTCCTTCCAGTCATACTTCCGTCATACTACTTTCTCTCAGGTTGACTCATAGCATCCTCGATCGTCTTCCTTCCAGTCATACTTCCGTCATACTACTTTCTCTCAGGTTGACTCATAGCATCCTCGATCGTCTTCCTTCCAGTCATACTTCCGTCATACTACTTTCTCTCAGGTTGACTCATAGCATCCTCGATCGTCTTCCTTCCAGTCATACTTCCGTCATACTACTTTCTCTCAGGTTGACTCATAGCATCCTCGATCGTCTTCCTTCCAGTCATACTTCCGTCATACTACTTTCTCTCAGGTTGACTCATAGCATCCACTATCGTCTTCCTTCCAGTCATACTTCCGTCATACTACTTTCTCTCAGGTTGACTCATAGCATCCTCTATCGTCTTTCTTCTCTGAACTGTTTATTTCCTTCCACGACCCTCATACAGGATGTCATGGAAGAGTGGCTCAACGTGCAGCGCTCCTGGCTCTATCTAGAGCCCATCTTCAGGAGCGAGGATATCACGAAACAGCTACCTACAGAGTCCAAGCGTTACAACAACATGGAGAGGATATGGAGGAAGGTCATGAGAGTGGCCAAAACCAACCCCAAGGTCCATAAGCATTAAAATGATTTTTTAGAGTTTAGCTTTTACTGTGGTGCATACATGCCTAAATGTCTGCTCAAATTTTCGCGACGACAAGATTTCGCGGTGATGAGTCTTGCGACATTTTTTGAATAATTATGATTTCTAAAAAATTTTGATTCTCAACCCAAGGTAAGCGCGCCTGGCAAATTTCTAGAAATAATAAGCGCTTGTGCTTTGTCAAGAAGCTGAACTGTTTTCGTCACTTGCATTCAAGCACCAAAATTTAACATTACTTAGTCTCTCTGTCTGTCTGTCTATTCTTATTAATTCGAGTAATCGACAAAATACCCATTGGCCTTCATGTATCTTTCATTACCGGTACCTAGATTATCATGACTATCATCATCGTACTTGGTAAGTCATATCTGAGATGTTTCAGGGAAAATGAGACCATTTTAAAGACATATTCCTCCTTACCGAATTGATTATTGTTGGAATTTTGTCAGAACTTATGGCTCGTTGTTTTTAGGATTTCCTTTAAACATTTCCAACATTCGATAACGTATTAATTATGGATGATCCTCTCCATTTTTCTACTGCATGAGGATGGTTCTTTCGGATGACTAACAGGACAATAACAGTTTTGAAAAACTCAATGCCTTTCTTCAAAATGTTAAACAGCCTCTGAAATTTCAGGGTAATGGACTCATTAACTATGGGTTTAACCGATCAAAAAGGCAAAGTGTGCTTTAGAAACGGAAAGCGATTGCGCCAGTGATGGGCCTCACCAGAAAAGCTATACACAAAACCTTGGTCTGGAGTCAGTCCATCATTCACGGCAAATAAAAAAAAACCTGGTTCTTTAATTTTTGTTTATCTAATTTTGTCGTTGGTGTATCTTTAAAATCCTGTCTTGTAAATTTTCTTTTAATATCTACTTATGATAAGAAATAGTTAGTCTATATATAAATATATACATAATAATTATCTTAGCAAGATGATTTGCTACGTGAAAACTGTATTTTCATTCCAAACTAAGCTTGCCATCCTGCTGTTTTTGCACGCACTGCCCAACAGGTAATCAGCATCTGTCCAGACGAGGACATGCTGTCTGACCTACGCAAGTGTATCGAGCTGCTGGACCATGTGGCCAAAGGGCTTAGCGACTATCTCGAGACAAAACGGTGTGCGTTCCCCAGGTGAGGTCCACCCCTGGTGTGGTTCTGATGGCCAGTGCTAGCTCCCTTTTTTGTTAGGGTGGCCAGTGATATATTTAGCCCTTATATGGTTATGATGGCCAATATTAGAGCCACACCTAGTATGGTTATGATGGCCAGTGACAGAATCACATTTAGTCTACTGTTAATCCTCTAACCTATCTCTTCTCATCAAGCTTTTCTAAAACGATGAATACTTCTGTAGACATTTTTTCTATGCGGCAATCACTGGGGTAACAGTAGCAGTTTATGTAAAGTAAATAGACTGACACCACGCATTTGTGAACTTACTCTAATAAATCACTAAACCATATTTATTTTTACGCCTTAATTAAAAAGTTATATTGATAGGATCCTCAGAGATATTATTATACTTGAAATTACAAAATATGAAATGTCAAATCCTCACATGATTGTGCAAAAGAAAAACGAAATTACAACATCGTTTTCGACAATCTCCCTAGTAAATTAATACAATACACTCACTACATATGCAACTTGATCTGAGTATGCTCGTAATCAGTGCAGAAAAACTTGACTATTTCTTTAGCAAACAATATATTTTGCAAGCAATCTGAAAGCTTTTAAATGCCCCTACAAAGGTTCAGTGCACATTATGTTACTCTTTTTCTTTTAGTTGCTTAACTTTCTAGTTGATAATGGAAATGAAGAATAATTTTTAAAAAGCTTTCTATTTTCCTTCATCATACATTGGAACTTTGCATGATTCTAAAGCTTCCAAGAAGCCTACTATCCTATTTACTTTTTTTATGTCCCTCTCTTCAGGTTTTTTTTCTTATCAGATGATGAACTGTTGGAAATTCTGTCCCAGACAAAGGACCCCCGGGCAGTGCAGCCGCACCTCAGGAAATGTTTCGAGAACATCGCGACAGTGAGTAAAGCTGGATCAAAATGTTTCGAGAACATAGCGACAGTGAGTAAAGCTGGATCAAAATGTTTCGAGAACATAGCGACAGTGAGTAAAGCTGGATCAAAATGTTTCGAGAACATAGCGACAGTGAGTAAAGCTGGATCAAAATGTTGCGAGAACATAGCGACAGTGAGTAAAGCTGGATCAAAATGTTGCGAGAACATAGCGACAGTGAGTAAAGCTGGATCAAAATGTTTCGAGAACATAGCGACAGTGAGTAAAGCTGGATCAAAATGTTTCGAGAACATAGCGACAGTGAGTAAAGCTGGATCAAAATGTTTCGAGAACATAGCGACAGTGAGTAAAGCTGGATCAAAATGTTGCGAGAACATAGCGACAGTGAGTAAAGCTGGATGAAAATGTTTCGAGAACATAGCGACAGTGAGTAAAGCTGGATCAAAATGTTTCGAGAACATAGCGACAGTGAGTAAAGCTGGATCAAAATGTTGCGAGAACATAGCGACAGTGAGTAAAGCTGGATCAAAATGTTGCGAGAACATAGCGACAGTAAGTAAAGCTGGATGAAAATGTTGCGAGAACATAGCGACAGTGAGTAAAGCTGGATCAAAATGTTTCGAGAACATAGCGACAGTGAGTAAAGCTGGATGAAAATGTTTCGAGAACATCGCGACAGTGAGTAAAGCGAGACATCAGGCCTGGTGCTTAACACACGTTGAATTATTCTATAACCTTTGAGATTGGTCAAATCAAGTTCATACCTGTCTGGTTAGTCGCTGCAATAAACATTAAACGGTTCATTCAGTATATGCCATTCGCATTTTCAACAGACGCCGTAATTTCACTATGTAACTGGACACATGTCATAATCATACCTAATCCTGAACAATAAGAAAAAAATTAAACAAAGTTTTTCCGACACGTCATATTAAACCTCGTCCTATAAATAATATCAAGATAAAACCTGCAGTGCTATTAAAATCAACATAATAGACCACCCTCCGCAACAAGATAAGATTAAAACTGATACCTTCTCGCACGCCTTTATAAAACCTGGTTATCTATGAAACCTTGTCCTTCACCTCACATCTGTATTAAACCTGGTCTTCTATAAAGCTGTGTCATTCACATTACATCTTAATTAAACCTGGTCTTTTACGAAACTGTGTCCTTCACCTCATATCTCTATTAAACCTGGTCATTTATGACACTGTCCTTCACCTTACGTCTCTTCTAAAGCCGGTCATCTATGAAACTGTGTCCTTCACATCACATCTCTTCTAAACCTGGTCATCTATAAAACTTAATCTCATATCTCTATCAAACCTGGTCATCTATGACACTGTCCTTCACATCATATGTCTATTAAATCTGGTCATCTATAAAACTGTCCTTCACATCATATCTCTATTAAATCTGGTCATCTATAAAACTGTCCTTCACATCATATCTCTATTAAACCTGGTCATCTATAAAACTGTCCTTCACATCATATCTCTATTAAATCTGGTCATCTATAAAACTGTCCTTCACATCATATCTCTATTAAACCTGGTCATCTATTCACATTACATCTCTATTAAACCTGGGCATCTGTGGAACTGTGACCTTCACATCACATCCCTATTAAACTAGTCATCTATGAAACTGTGACCTTCATCTCACATCTCTATTAAACCTGGTCATCTATGAAACTGTTTCCTTGCCCTCACATCTTTATTAAACCTGGTCATCTTTGAAACCTTGTCCTTCCCCATCACATCTTTACTAAACATGATCATCTATAAAACTGTGTCCTTCACTTCACATCTGTATTAAACCTGATCATCTATGAAACTGTGTCCTTCCCCTTACATCTTTATTAAACGTGGGCATCTATGAAACCTTGTCCTTCACCTCACATCTATACTAAACCAGTTGCTTATCACATGATACCATTCGACATCATGTTTCACCAATCGTCAAAATAGGCCTGGTGCTTTACAATACCCATATTCCACTACTGCACTATGGTTACGCACCTCCCACGCAGCGACGGTCAGCACAAGGAATCTAATGCAATTGGAATTTAGAGGTCTCAGAGACAATTTAAGGAATTGTTCCTAGGAAAAGAAAATCAATGACTCCCACGACACCCATAGCTAACAATCACCATGGCGTACTATTATAAATCAATGACACCTACTGCTAATATTCACCATGGCGTGTTTTTGTAAATCAATGACAACCACAGCTTACATTCACCATGGCGTATGTTTGTAAATCAATGACATCTACAACTAACATTAACCATGGCGTACTTTTGTAAATCAATGACACCCATAACTAACAATCACCATAGAGTACTTTTGTAAATCAATGACACTCATAGCTAACATTAACCATGGCGTAAATTTGTAAATCAATGACATCTTCAACTAATATTACCCATGGCGTATGTTTGTAAATCAATGGCATCAACAACTAACATTAACCATGGCGTATGTTTGTTAATTAATGACAACCACAGTTTACATTCAGCATGGTGGATTCTTGTAAATTAATGACATCCGCAGCTAACATCGACCATGGCGTATGTTTGTAACTCAATGACATCCACTGCTGAAGTTCACCATGATACATGTTTTGAAATGAATGATACCCCAGCTAACATTCACCATAGTATCTGTCTAGAAATTACTGACACCAACAGTTAACACTCACCATTGCGTATGTTTCTTAATTAATGACACTCACAGCTAACATTCACCAAAGTATATGTTTTTAAATCAATGACACTCACGGCTAACATTCACCAAAGTATATGTTTTAAATAAATGACACCGATGACTAACATTCACCACAGTATATGTTTGTAAATCAATGATGCCCACGGCTAACATTCACTACCGTATATATTTGTTAATCAATGACACCCTCAGCTAATATTCACCATGGCATATGTTTGTGAATTAATGACACCCAAAAACAACATTTAGCATGGCATGTGTCTGGAAATCAATGACATCTACAACTAACACTCACTATGGCATATGTTTCTTAATCAATGACACTCATAGGTAACCCTTAACATGGGATATGTTTCTTAATCAATAACACTTACAGTTAGCACTTACCATGGCGTATTTTTCTTACTCAATGACACTAATAGTTAACACTCACCCTGGCGTATGTTTCTTACTCAATGACTCTCACAGCTAACACTCACCATTGTATATGTTTCTTAAGGAATCACCCTCACAAGTAACACTCACCATGGCATATGTTCCTTAATGAAACTCACAGCTAACACTCACCATGGCAAAAGTTTCTTGATCAATGACACTAACAGCTAAAACTTAACATGGAATGTTTGTAAATCAATGACACTCTTAGCTAACACTCACCATGGCAAATGTTTGTAAATCAATGACACCCACAGCTAACATTCGAAGAAGATCTGAAGATCACGAAGATGAACAGTGGTGAGGGAGAGTGTGTGCCACTGTGTGAAGAACTCTACCCCATAGGGAATATTGAGGACTGGCTGCTCGAGCTAGAGAGAGTCATGAAAGAGACTATTAGGTCACAGCTAGAACAGGCACTGCTGGATTACAAGAAGGTAGGGCATCCTGTTGGGAAATAAGCACGGATCGGAGACAGGTATAGCTCGTGATTGGTAGACTCCGGGGCTGTAAGCAGAGACAGGCGACTGGATAAAAAAATCAAGGAGCTAGAGGTATACATGTAGTCAGTTGTGGAAGGGAAACAATACTTTTGTATTATTATTATTAATAATAATAATAATAATAATAATAATAATAATAATAATAATAATAATAATAATAATAATAATAATAGGAAATACAGATAAAAAATGCTTTAAAAAGTTTGTAAACCATTCCAAACTTCAGGACTGGAAACGAATATGCTCCCAGGTTGAAAATAATTTGTTCTATATCTTCTTTCTTCGTTTTTTGCACCATATTTACAAGTTACAGTTTCAAACAAATATATGTTCGAGAAATTCCTGGCCAATGAATTTGTATCGACAAAATAATTAAATCCGCTTTTTGCACCCAAACCTTGATTTCTAGACGGGGCGCACAGATTTTGTATTGAAATGGCCTGGCCAGATAGTCATTGCGGTATGCCAGACATACTGGAGTTCAGAGGTGACCCAGGCGCTGGAGGAGAAAACTCTGGCTGATTACTATCAGATCATGCTGCAGCAGTTAGATGGACTGAGGGAGTTAGTCAGACAGGACATTCCTGAGTGAGTTATATATAGAGAGAAAAAAGAAGAAGAAGAAGAAGAAGAAGAAGAAGAAGAAGAAGAAGAAGAAGAAGAAAGAAGGAAAGAGGAGGGGAGGTGGAGAAGGAGGAGGAGGAGAAGGAGAAAAGAGGAGAAGAAATAGTGATTGACACTTTGCTTGGTAAAAGAAATAAAGACCAATATTATTAGTGGTTGACTGAGAGAAATAGATATGCTGGGATGGATAGAGGGAGAGAGGATCTGAGAAACGGATAAAGAAACTTCTGTACTGTCTGAATTTTTAAATTTCGAAAGAAACACAGCGTGATCGTGCTAGTTAAAATAGATCTTTTTGTTCATTGGGTATAGTTCTTTTTTCTGTTTTTTTTTCATCCTCAACAAATTTTTATGTTGTTTCAAGCTTGACATACCGCGCAACCGCATTACCTCACTCCTCTTTCTCCCCCACTTTCCTTTTTGCTATGTCTCTCCATCTAACCCCTCCCCCTCACCTCTCTCTCTCTCTCTCTCTCTCTCTCTCTCTCTCTCTCTTTCTCTCTCTAGTATCGGGCGACTGACTCTGTCAGCTCTGATTGTGATCGAAGTTCACTCCAGGGACGTCATAGACAAGATGGTGGAAGAGAATGTCAGCGATCCCAACGCTTTTGAATGGATCAGTCAGCTAAGGTAGCAGTGGTTTGGTTTGGTTACTTTACGAGTAGTTGAGGTCATGTGACAATCATTATTCAGATCATTCAGCCAAGGTAGTTGTGGTTTGGTTACCTCTTACGTAGTTCACATCACAAACAGATAAGTCAAGCGAAGTAGGTAAAGTATGACAGAATTGGATCAGTCGGATAAAGCAGGAAATTTAATTATGACACAAATGGGTCAGTCAGATGAAGCAGGTAATTTATGACACAAATGGGTCAGTCAGAAGAAGCAGGTAATTTACGACACAAATCGCTCAGTCAGATGAAGCAGGTAATTTACGACACAAATCGATCAGTCAGATGAAGCAAGTAATTTACGACACAAATCGGTCAGTCAGATGAAGCAGGTAATTTACGACACAAATCGAAGCAGGTTATTTACGACACAGATGAATCGATCTTGTAAGGAAAATACAACTAGATACGTAAGCTAAAGTATGTGTAATTATATGACGTTATAAGTGAACTGGACACTTTAAGGTAGACCTACGTGTATAAAGCTAAGCTTGTTGTCACTAGATTAGGCAAAGAAGATTAATATAATTATGTAAGATTAAGTTAACAAACTTCTTTTCTTGCAAAGCCCTATGCTCAAGTTGATGATTAACTCAAGTTACAGGTAAATTGTAATGCAGATGATGATCAGTTAACTCAAGTCACAAACAAGTTACAAATTACCTCAAATAACACAAGTACCACCCAACTGAAGTTGGTTACATTATGTTACAAACCAGTTATTGTGACAATGTTGTTGATTTTTCAAGTTAGAAGTGAATTATTCTGGTGATGTTTCCCAAGATATTTGACCACAAACATTTAAACAATTTTTCGATTAACCCAGTGCGTCAACCTGCTGAGGTTAAGATCATTACTTTCTGAACTGTTTAACGCCACTACATCTATGTAAAAGTATTAGTTGGCCTTAAATATAATTCAGAGATTTTGTGGGTCAGCTGAAAATTTTTGCTGTATTTAACTGTAGGTTTCACAATCAAACCAGTGCTTGCTCAAAGCAGGAACCTAAGTGTATGGTGGAGAAAAATATAATCTGAACAAAACAGGAGTGTGTGTAGGGTGTGGGGGTGTGGGGGAATGGAACGGGCATAGTCTTAAACGCTGATTCCTTTGTTAGGCTAACATGTTGTTTAGTATGTCTGAAGTTAATCATCCAGGTCATCAACGCAAACAAATTTTTGATACTGGATCCAGAACTAATCAATCGGTAGGTGCGTTAAGAGCTTGAAGTGACTTACGCATTTTTTGCAGGTGTTACCAAAATGTGCCCATCCATTATTCCATTAGAAATACCTTGTCGTCGATTGATTGGAGTTATTCCCTTTAGAGAAGAGGACTAGTTAATATGGACATTCACATTTTCTCTTCTGTTTTGAGTTCAACGCGATAAGCCCAAGACTGATTTCTCATGGAACGGACACGTCAAGGATGTGTTTATGGAGATAAAATATCCTCCCTCTTTCCAGTACATTCCACACTCTCATAGAGTCATTGATTATTCTACAAGCAATGTTGGGACATAATTACAGCAGTGTTGATCACTATGTTATAAAACCATTACAATTTCTTGTTGAGATCCGAAGTAAAGGACTGTAGAGTTCAGTCATCTTCAATGTAAATAACAAATTGGACTTGTCAGCGGCGGGGATACCTCGTTCCGACGAGAAAAAATGATTCTCCTAACTTTTACCAAGATTTTTTCTAAAGTAGCTTTTATCTGTGGCATGTTCCGACCAGGTATTACTGGCTGGAAGAGAGCAACTTGTATCAGCGTGCAGTAAACGCCCAGTTTCCTTATGGGTACGAGTACCTCGGTAACACCTCTCGACTGGTCATCACTCCGCTGACTGACAGGTGAGCCGGCCCACTTGGCAAGTCTCATGATAGACAACACTGACAGAGACAAAAAGATTGGTGAATAGATAGATAAAGAGAAAGACAGAGAGATAGGTAGCTAGATAGAGAGAGAGACAAAGAGAGAGAGAGAGAGAGAGAGAGAGAGAGAGAGAGAGAGAGAGAGAGAGAGACAAAGAGAGAGAGAGAGAGAGAGAGAGAGAGAGAGAGAGAGAGAGACAAAGAGAGAGAGACAAAGAAAGAGAGAGAGAGAGACAAAGAGAGAGAGAGAGAGAGACAAAGAGAGAGAGAGAGAAAGAGAGTGAGTGTGTGTGTGTTAGTGTCATACCAACAAATCCAGTCATTGTCAACAACCGGAAAATCTTCAATAATCAATGACGCGTCAGTCCCAGGTGAATCCTTTGACCAAAAACTGCGAGGTCAACCCCCCCCCCCCCCCCCCGCTCTCTCTTCATCTATTAATGCCGCAGGTGCTACCTGACCCTGACCGGAGCACTTCATCTCCTGTTTGGTGGAGCTCCGTCTGGACCAGCCGGCACCGGCAAAACTGAGACTACCAAAGTAAGTCAATTTTGGGGGGGGGGGGGGCGTGGTCACGGTACTCGATAGGGACTGAGACCACCAAAGCGGACGTGGTCTGCATGGTCTGTGTGGTGGTCACGGTACTCGATAGGGACTGAGACCACCAAAGCGGACGTGGTCTGCATGGTCTGTGTGGTGGTCACGGTACTTGATAGGTACTGAGACCACCAAAGCGGACGTGGTCTGCATGGTCTGTGTGGTGGTCACGGTACTTGATAGGGACTGAGACCACCAAAGCGGACGTGGTCTGCATGATCTGTGTGGTGGTCACGGTACTCGATAGGGACTGAGACCAGCAAAGCGTACGTGGTCTGCATGATCTGTGTGGTGGTCACGGTACTCGATAGGGACTGAGACCACCAAAGCGGAGTGGTCTGCATGATCTGTGTGGTGGTCACGGTACTCGATAGGGACTGAGACCACCAAAGTGGACGTGGTTTGCGTGATCTGTGTGGTGGTCACGGTACACGATAGGGACTGAGACCACCAAAGAGGGTGTAATCTATATTGTTGTGTATGGTGTATCTGGTGGTGAGGGGGCTCGATAGGGGCTGAAAGTACAGAAGTGGGCGTGGTCTGTTTGGTTTGTGTGGTATTTAAGGTGCTTGATTGGGCTAAACTACCAAATGAGTCGCAGTCTGTATGATTTTTAAGGTTTTCACGGCGCTCCATAGGGCTGGACCACCGAAGAGGGTGTCGTCTCTATAATCTATGTGGCTGTCATGGCGCTAAGTAATGGCTTGCCTTGGTCATCACCTATGGTAATTGACACAAAGACCACAGATTCAGAGAAAGACTGCTGAGACTGTATAGGTAGCTTGCAGATAAAACGTCCAAGGTCCTGCATAAGATATGGGCTTAACTGAAAACGGAAAATAATTGAGAGAGAAACGAAATATGTATATAGACATATAGATAAATATACAGTTAGAAAGATAGATAGAAAGTTACATATATGTGAGGATAGCAAAGAAAGCGTGGTTTTATACAAAACATTGCCGAAACTGACATAAAACTCGCATCGAAAAAGTCTGTGTTCTCCTAGCCTGAGTGCCTTTAAAAGTAAGCATGCAAGAGGCGAGGATCTTGATTTTTGATTCACTTGACCTGATATCTCTTCTTTCTATGTTTATCTCTGCCAGGATTTGGGTAAAGCTTTCGCCATTCAGTGTGTTGTCTTCAACTGCTCTGACCAGCTAGATTTCATGGCAATGGGAAAATTTTTCAAAGGCCTTGCAAGGTACAATTAAAAAAATTCATCATGATTATTACACCTTGACACTTTTCAAATTTGAAAGGAGATTTCGAAATAAAAATAATAGCAACTTACCAAAATGGAACTTATTATTACAGTTTCACCAAAGAAATTTGCGATCCACAATGCTGTTTCGCTACTTTCATAGACGTTAATACTTTGTGTGAAGTACTTTCTGATCTCTGTTTGGCCAGACTAATAATAAGTCTTATCACATTATAAGTTACCACATGTATATTTTCTGTCTGAAATACTCTTTACATCATCAGTCATCATAGTTTCAAGTCTTCCCGCCAAGTAATGGTCTTTCGGGAAATCTGTGAAGCGCTCAGAGCGTAGTAGTTGCAAAACGCTACACAAAACTGCTCATTTTAATACAATTATCTTATACCATATGAACTCTCTCTCTTAAAACCGTGTTTTCACACTCCAAACTCGCGTTTTTCCACGACTACTCAGCTCCGGCGCCTGGGCTTGTTTTGATGAATTTAACCGTATCGATATCGAAGTGTTGTCTGTAGTCGCCCAGCAAATCGCCACCATACAAAATGCCCAGAGAATGGCGGTGAGCAACACTTTCTTGGGTGACTGGTCGATACGAATAATACCTGCAAAGTTTTGATAAAATTTCAAGAAAATGATTCAAATTATGAAAACTTATTTGGAATACTTGACACACACACACACACACACACACAATTAGACGTTATAGAAATGCCTCCAATTTTATCCTTCTTAGTTACATTTTGAACAACGAGCTGTGACGCTACAACATGGTTTTTATATTAATATTAGGATATCAATAGATATATGAAGGAGACTCCAGAGCCCTAACACTTGATAGCTGTATTACACCATGTTTCAACCCTTGTCTTCTATAGATTCACTAGTCCTCGTTTTAGGAACTACTCGGAAACTTTCGACATGATTTTTTTGCATAGCTCCTTATCCTCACTCTCTTTCCCTCTTTCTATTCTAAATTTGTCTGTCGTTCGCTCTATTTTGTCTCCTTTCCCATTTTTTACCAATTCAAATATCCATGCCTGTTTCTTTGCTCGTGTCCCTAACTATTATTCTGCTCCACCTTCCTACCCAGATGGAAACGTTTGTGTTTGAGGGTGTGGAGATCATGCTGCGGATGTCCTGTGCCGTGTTTATCACGATGAATCCGGGCTACGCTGGACGCACGGAGCTGCCCGATAACCTCAAGGTGACCAGGCTCCACAATACAAATACCTGCCAGCTGATGGAATATGGACAAACAAAAACTTGATGGTGCCAGCGAAGAGATATTTTGTAACAGATTGCAGATTAACTGATTTACCTACTAACATGTCTTAAGGGAAGGAAACCAAAATTTAGAATATGCAACAGTTTAAGATTATGTGTCCACAATGGTACAGTGTCGGACACAATATAAAACAAAATACTGCAGCATCACGGGTTATCAAAGGATGCGGAGCTTCTTGCGAACACACGATCAACGTCGGTTTTGTTTCGGTGGCATTGCCTCTCAAGTTTTCAATAATGTAGAAAAAAAATTTAAAAAGTTAACGAGGAAGATGTCATTCGAATATAAAAAAAATACTGCAGCATCACGGGTCATCAAAGGATGCGGAGCTTCTTGCGAACACACGATCAACGTCGGTTTTGTTTCGGTGGCATTGCCTCTCAAGTTTTCAATAATGTAGAAAAAAAATTTAAAAAGTTAACGAGGAAGATGTCATTCGAAAAGCTATTCTATTCTGCCAAAACAACCTGGCTACTTCGTATTATATTTGAAAAATGTTGCTGATATCCTAATGATGTTACTCATGTCTGATCGCGACACCCAACTTGTTCAGCTATCTTCGCCAATGATATATCTTAGTTGTCATAGACTATGTGACCAACTAGAGGAAAGATTTACTCTCTACCTGGTATTAAATCTTGAAATGCCTGGTGAAGTGTGAAATCTCTTCCTTGCCTTTATCAACCTCATCATAGCTCGCTGCTCTCAACAGAATGATGTTGGAGAGGGTTAACGCTATGCCAAGTTGAAAACCATCAGTGCCACGATGGTAGTTTAATGTGTTCCTCAGTCACCAGATGGCTCGTAATGCATCATTATGTTCAATACAGCATGGATCGAAGCAAAATAGGCTGAACTAACTGCTTTCCTCTTCCTAAATGTTTTATTTGGACTCATCCATTTTCTCACAGTAGTCCGTATCTGGATTGTATGACCACGGCCTGAAGGCATTGAATAAAACCTATGGGAACTAGACTGTCTTGGATATCATAGTGGAATTGTTATTAACGCGTAGAACGCCAGAGTGGAGATCTACAGGGTTCATAATTAAGTTAAAACTTATAGTTAGTGATAATCTATTAGTGCTACAATTATATTAAGATCTACAGCATCACGAAATGTTGTGATCTCTAGGCAGCAGATGCATATGTGGACACTGACTACTCTTTCTCTCAGGGGTATGGGTGATACATATGTGGACACTGACTACTCTTTCTCTCAGGGGTATGGGTGATACATATGTGGACACTGACTACTCTTTCTCTCAGGGGTATGGGTGATACATATGTGGACACTGACTACTCTTTCTCTCAGGGGTATGGGTGATACATATGTGGACACTGACTACTCTTTCTCTCAGGGGTATGGGTGATACATATGTGGACACTGACTACTCTTTCTCTCAGGGGTATGGGTGATACATATGTGGACACTGACTACTCTTTCTCTCAGGGGTATGGGTGATACATATGTGGACACTGACTACTCTTTCTCTCAGGGGTATGGGTGATACATATGTGGACACTGACTACTCTTTCTCTCAGGGGTATGGGTGATACATATGTGGACACTGACTACTCTTTCTCTCAGGGGTATGGGTGATACATATGTGGACACTGACTACTCTTTCTCTCAGGGGTATGGGTGATACATATGTGGACACTGACTACTCTTTCTCTCAGGGGTATGGGTGATACATATGTGGACACTGACTACTCTTTCTCTCAGGGGTATGGGTGATACATATGTGGACACTGACTACTCTTTCTCTCAGGGGTATGGGTGATACATATGTGGACACTGACTACTCTTTCTCTCAGGGGTATGGGTGATACATATGTGGACACTGACTACTCTTTCTCTCAGGGGTATGGGTGATACATATGTGGACACTGACTACTCTTTCTCTCAGGGGTATGGGTGATACATATGTGGACACTGACTACTCTTTCTCTCTCAGGGGTATGGGTGATACATATGTGGACACTGACTACTCTTTCTCTCAGGGGTATGGGTGATACATATGTGGACACTGACTACTCTTTCTCTCAGGGGTATGGGTGATACATATGTGGACACTGACTACTCTTTCTCTCAGGGGTATGGGTGATACATATGTGGACACTGACTACTCTTTCTCTCAGGGGTATGGGTGATACATATGTGGACACTGACTACTCTTTCTCTCAGGGGTATGGGTGATACATATGTGGACACTGACTACTCTTTCTCTCAGGGGTATGGGTGATACATATGTGGACACTGACTACTCTTTCTCTCAGGGGTATGGGTGATACATATGTGGGTATGGGAGATACATATGTGGACACTGACTACTCTTTCTCTCAGGGGTATGGGTGATACATATGTGGACACTGACTACTCTTTCTCTCAGGGGTATGGGTGATACATATGTGGACACTGACTACTCTTTCTCTCAGGGGTATGGGTGATACATATGTGGACACTGACTACTCTTTCTCTCAGGGGTATGGGAGATACATATGTGGACACTGACTACTCTTTCTCTCATTGAAAGAAGGAGCTGGGATAATGGGTCGCCTTACCAATGAGGATGAGACAATTTAGTGACTGGAAACACGGAAAGTATACCAAAGACAGCAAGTACTTGTCAGATTTCTGGAAAAAAAAAGAGAATTCGACGCTGCACGCAACATGATAATAGTCGTTCATAAAAATAGTGTTGGCAGAATTAGGGCGATTTACACAGAGAGAGGTTTACAAAGCTAAAACAAAAGTGAAGGATACCCACCCTCTGTAATGGAAGGAGAAAGGTTCAAGAAACTAAAACAAAAATTAAGGAACCTTGACATCACAAACTTTATTGATAGGAGAGAGGTTGTAGAAACTAGGACAAAACTTTAGTAAGTCTTGACATCGCAGCATGATTTGAGAGGAGAGAGGTTGTAGAAACTAGAACAAAATGTTAAGGAAGCCACGACATCACACACTGTCTTGGTAGGAGAGAGGCTGTAGAAACTAGAACAAAAGTTAAGAAAACCCTTACATCAAACACTTTATTCGTAGGAGAGAGGGTGTAGAGTCAAGAACAAAAGTTAAGGAGGCAATGACATCAAACTCTGTCTTGTTAGATGATCCCACATTCTGCTTTGGTAAGACATGTCGAAATACTCAGAATTGCACATATGAAAGCTTGCAGTCGTTCATTTTCCTCGAGATTAAAGTAGGAATATATCAGCCCTATCTATAGCACTATGATTCTTTTCATGGTGATTGCATGCTTCGTTTAGCAAAAGTATTAGACTTACTTTCTACGTTACAGTACATCCTTCCAGCAGATACAGAATAATAGATTTACAAACGTTTTTATTACAAAACCGCCACCCTCCCTTGATCTGAGAAGAAGCCGGCTAAGATAATGTTGACGCCTGTTCTCGACTCTTCTCCCCTTGCCGTTTATTCCCTGTCGCCGCAGGCTCTGTTTCGCCCTGTGGCCATGATGGTGCCCGACTACGGCCTCATCTCCGAGATCTCTCTCTTCTCCTTTGGCTTCTCCAACGCCAAACACCTCGCCCTGAAGATTGTCTCGACGTTCAAGTTATCCTCGGAGCAGCTCAGTTCACAGGTACTCACATAGACAGATGAAGACGCAGATTTGTACAGAGAAAGATAACTATAAAGATCAACAGACAGATGAATTCATAGGAAACAGACAGACAGACAAGACAGGCACACACACATACACACATAATATTATTAGCAGAGTTTTGAAATATCCAAGATTGAAAGAGGAGTGCATGACGACGTAAAATACATGAGAGAAGGAGTCATCGGCCTTTGCTAGTGTAACCCTGGAGTAGAGTGTGTCACCAGGGGTCACAAGGTATAATTATAGGAGTGTCGGTCACTAAGGAGTTCAGAGCGTCCACCCTGATATCCGCAAGAAATGCTTGGAGTCGAGCCAAGTACCTAATGTAAGTGAGATTAATGTCTCGAGCTTGAGATGGATTTGCAAAACGTTCTGAAATCACCGTTTTGTAATTATTAACTGTGTAACTGTGTTAAACAGCAAAGACCATACAAGACTCTTCTGGAATCTTAGTGGACGTTAAGCTTTTCAATATTCCCTAACAATTCGTTTACCCCCTTTTGCCCGCATACCCATTTCATATCAACATCCTTTTTACCACCAACGCCGTTAAAAAAAAAATTTAAAAAGCCCAAGTATTGCGAAACTGTTGATGCTTTAAATGACCCCCCCCCCTCCCCCCCTCTTTTTCCACTCTCCCCCTGTTCCGCGTGGCTGGTTGTGTCTCCAGGACCACTACGACTTCGGCATGCGGGCTGTCAAAAGCGTCATCTCTGCGGCCGGAAACTTAAAAAGAACTTACCCTGATCTAGACGAGGTTGGCATTTCTTGGGGTGGCTGTACAACAGGACACTAAACAGCCTGCATTCCTAAACATGAAATACTGACCACCTGAATATCTCAAGACTACCATCTTGAGATGATCAACAGTATACTGCCCTTTATCGCTATACAGGAATGATAACATTTTATGATGACCTTTGAACTTGTTATCCTGAACCCTCCAATTAAGATATCAAGATCATCCCATTAGCGCTCTGACTTTACCAAACACTCACTGACCTTCTAAACAGAGCTTAATCAATACATTGACATTCGAGGCAAAATACATTTCTCATCCTAAATAAAGAATGTATATTCATAATCCCTCAAAATAAATAAAAGAACCCCCCAACTAAACTTAATAGTTTTTGCTAGGTGACCTTATCAATTCCTAATAACTGATCTTTTCATCATAGTACATAGACTTCCTCTACTTAAAGTTTTGACCTCGGTAACTGGAAAAACATTTAGATTCTACATCGCCCCTTCAATGAAACGTAATTTCTACCCAACAAGCCTATTTATGCAGTTGATTTTTCATCCTTACCAGAAATGACCTTTCTGAAACCAAAATATTTGTCTAACTACCACCGTCCTCTTCACCGGCAACTAATCTACCTCACAACAACACTTTTACCTTACTACCACCATCCTCCTCACCAGCAACTAACTTACCTCACAACAACACTTTTATCTTACTACCACCATCCTCCTCACCAGCAACTAACTTACCTCACAACAACACTTTTATCTTACTACCACCATCCTCCTCACCAGCAACTAACTTACCTCACAACAACACTTTTATCTTACTACCACCGTCCTCCTCACCAGCAACTAACTTACCTCACAGCAATACTTTTATCTTACTACCACTATTCTCCCCACCAGCAACTAACTTACCTCACAACAACACTTTTATCTTACTACCACCATCCTCCTCACCAGCAACTAACTTACCTCACAACAACACTTTTATCTTACTACCACCATCCTCCTCACCAGCAACTAACTTACCTCACAACAACACTGTTATCTTACTACCACCATCCTCCTCACCAGCAACTAACTTACCTCACAACAACACTGTTATCTTACTACCACCATCCTCCTCACCAGCAACTAACTTACCTCACAACAACACTGTTATCTTACTACCACCATCCTCCTCACCAGCAACTAACTTACCTCACAACAACACTGTTATCTTACTACCACCGTCCTCTCACCAGCAACTAACTTACCTCACAACAACACTGTTATCTTACTACCACCATCCTCCTCACCAGCAACTAACTTACCTCACAACAACACTGTTATCTTACTACCACCATCCTCCTCACCAGCAACTAACTTACCTCACAACAACACTGTTATCTTACTACCACCATCCTCCTCACCAGCAACTAACTTACCTCACAACAACACTTTTATCTTACTACCACCATCCTCCTCACCAGCAACTAACTTACCTCACAACAACACTGTTATCTTACTACCACCATCCTCCTCACCAGCAACTAACTTACCTCACAACAACACTGTTATCTTACTACCACCATCCTCCTCACCAGCAACTAACTTACCTCACAACAACACTGTTATCTTACTACCACCATCCTCCTCCACCAGCAACTAACTTACCTCACAACAACACTGTTATCTTACTACCACCATCCTCTCCACCAGCAACTAACTTACCTCACAACAACACTGTTATCTTACTACCACCATCCTCCTCACCAGCAACTAACTTACCTCACAACAACACTGTTATCTTACTACCACCATCCTCCTCACCAGCAACTAACTTACCTCACAACAACACTGTTATCTTACTACCACCATCCTCTCCACCAGCAACTAACTTACCTCACAACAACACTGTTATCTTACTACCACCATCCTCCCCACCAGCAACTAACTTACCTCACAACAACACTGTTATCTTACTACCACCATCCTCCCCACCAGCAACTAACTTACCTCACAACAACACTGTTATCTTACTACCACCATCCTCTCCACCAGCAACTAACTTACCTCACAACAACACTGTTATCTTACTACCACCATCCTCTCCACCAGCAACTAACTTACCTCACAACAACACTGTTATCTTACTACCACCATCCTCTCCACCAGCAACTAACTTACCTCACAACAACACTGTTATCTTACTACCACCATCCTCCCCACCAGCAACTAACTTACCTCACAACAACACTGTTATCTTACTACCACCATCCTCCTCACCAGCAACTAACTTACCTCACAACAACACTGTTATCTTACTACCACCATCCTCCCCACCAGCAACTAACTTACCTCACAACAACACTGTTATCTTACTACCACCATCCTCCCCACCAGCAACTAACTTACCTCACAACAACACTGTTATCTTACTACCACCATCCTCTCCACCAGCAACTGATCTGTCTTCGAGCCATCCAGGATGTGAATGTTCCCAAGTTTCTGGTCGACGATCTGAAACTCTTTAACGGAATTGTTTCCGACCTGTTCCCAGACGTCCAGTGAGTTGCTTATGACAAGTCAAGAATGCTTATTCCATGGCACCTGACTCATGTCAAGAAGCGATATTTTTCCATAAAATGTCATATCATAAAGTCTATAGTAAAAAAAAAACGGACTAAAAAAATACGTTAATCACTGTCTGTCTGCCTCTCTCTCTCTCTCTCTCTCTCTCTCTCTCTCTCTCTCTCTCTCTCTCTCTCTCTCTCTCTCTCTCTCTCTCTCTCTCTCTCTCTCTCTTTCTCTCTGTCTGTCTGTCTCTCCCTCCCTCTCTCTCTCTCTCATTGACAGGCTGCTGTATATTTTTTTTTCAGAATAGAAGAAGTGAACTATGGCAGTTTAGATACCTCACTCCGCCACAACTGCACAAAAGCTGGACTTAAAGATGTTGATGGTAGGAAATATATTTCATTTTATGCTTAGTTTTTATATTAATGGACGTCGGTTTCAGTTCAGTGTGCCTGTGCCTACTAACACCACCCACAAGAATAACAACTTTAACAATAATAACAACAGTATGGAAAATGATTACAATACTTCATTAATTTTTTTAACGTTTGAACTGTAGTTTTAAAATTGTAAGGAAAATAGTTATTTTTGTCATTGCAAAAGGAACAAAAGAGAAAAAAAGCACAGATAAAGCCATAAAACGGGAAATGCAAAAGTTGTGTCGAATGGTGAAGACGGAGCACAGCCAAATAGAATTTTTAGAGTCCCAGAGCAGAGCTCTATCTCGCTGGAAACCTTAGGTAGAGCTGATGTCAAGAATGCACGTATAATTCACCATTTGGCCTTAATCCACAGACTTTATCCACAAGTGTATCCAGCTGTACGAGACGACTGTCGTGAGACACGGACTGATGTTGGTGGGCCCAGCTGGCGGGGGGAAGACACAAGTAAAACACCTCCCTCCTCTCCCCCCCCCCTCTCTCTCTCTCTCTCTGTCTTGCCTAGAAGTCTAACTATACCTTTGTGCTGTTTCAGGTCATTATTAATAATCTGGTTGTTTTCTCACTCTTGCTCTGTCTCTGTGTGCCTCTTCCTAACTAGACTATTGAGACACAAGTTTGATAATGATCTTAGTGGGGTTGTTGCCCTAGTACTCGAATTTTGTACGCTTCTCTGCAGTATCTGAGAATCTTTGGTTTACGCATGCAATGGTAATCTGAGGCTTCTTTTTCTAGATACAGAGCGGAACTGTTGGGTTTTGCTTCACATAGTATCCAGTTTCTATACCATAGGCTGGGTTGGAAAAACAATAACGATACTAATTGAGAATTTGATTTGCTCCAGTTTTGCTTGCTACGGGTTGAATTGACACTTTCACCCGCCATCCGCAACCTTAGTTTGTAAACCTCATGATCTTATTTACTTTTTCTAGAGTCATGTTTTGAATTCTATAAGTAAAAGATGTTTCTTGTAATTCAATATGTTTACAGGCCTAAACTAGCTAACCTCATGTATATCTCCTGGCCACTGGGTCTCTCCCTCGCTCTATCTTGTCCAGTGCTACAAGATGCTCCAAGCCGCTCAGACGGACCTCAGGGGTCAGAAAAGTCCGAATCTGTCCAGCTTCTGTACTACTCACACCTACGTGCTGAATCCCAAGTCCATCACCATGGGTCAGCTGTATGGGGAGTTTGACCTTAATACACATGAGTGGTCGGTTCTTTAGCTGTATTACCTTTTTTTCCGAGATTAATTATTTTCTTTGACGGAGAGATAAATAAAGCCAACAGGAAAGATCCACAAAAGTCAGATATGAGTAAATGAATTGATTAATCAATGTTCTTGGTGAAAATGGACATTTTGCTCTAATCTTTGGTG
>JAWDGP010002535.1:770000-855000 GCA_033675545.1 Elysia crispata
TGATCTTGTAAAATTGTAAAGGTTTATTTACTACGTATACTATACTCGAGGATAAAAGAGGAAACTGGACCGGTCATGTACAAGACCAAAGTAGAACCCAGCTTACTTCTGGACTAAGCTGTAGGAGGTAAAGATAAAGGTTAAATCACTTGGATTGACTTGCAGACTAAGCTCTAGGAGGTAAAGATAAAGGTTAAATCACTTGGATTAACTTGTAGACTAAGCTCTAGGAGGTAAAGATAAAGGTTAAATCACTTGGATTAACTTGTAGACTAAACTCTAGGAGGTAAAGATAAAGGTTACATTACTTGGATTAACTTGTAGACTAAGCTCTAGGAGGTAAAAATAAAGGTTACATCACTTGGATTAACTTGTAGACTAAGCTCTAGGAGGTAAAAATAAAGGTTAAATCACTTGGATTAACTTGTAGACTAAGCTCTAGGAGGTACAGTGTATAAGCAAAGGTTAAACCGCTTATATCAACTTGCGCACTAATCTTTAGGAGGTAACGACAAAGGTTTAAGTGTGTAGATGAACTTGCGGATTAATTTTTAAAAGATATTAGCAAAGGTTAAAGCGTATTGATTAACTTGCGGACTAACCTTTAGGAGGTATAGGCAACGATTAAAGCTTATAGATTAACTTGCGGACTAAGCTTTAGGAAGTATAGGCAAATATCAAAGCGTGTAGATCAACTCGCGGACTAAGCTTTAGGAGGTAAAGGCAAAGGTTAAATCACTTAGATTAGTTTGCGGACTAAGCTCTTGGAGGTGCAGATAAAGGTTAGAGAGCAAAAAGTTATTGCCAACTTGCCAACTTGCCCATTCAAGGTAGCAGTTGATTTACTCCCTGGGCTGAATCATGATACACAGGACAAAAGGACGTGGTCTAAATAATCTGTAGACAAGTCTTCAAAAAGTTCAATAACAAATTTTTGTAAAACAAGATTAAAAAACATCAAACCATATCCTGAACTAGTGCTGCAGTTGGCTGACATAAAGCACATACCTTAACAAATCAGTGCTCAGTATCTCTTCATTTTTTTCCTCATTAAGGCCTTCTGACAAAACTGACCCTAATATTGTTTACATTACTAATTTTAGACGAAAGGGTATTTACGGCCCCCCAGTGGGAAAATACTCCGTCTACTTTATTGATGATCTCAACATGCCGGCTCTAGAGACGTACGGTGCCCAACCGCCTATCGAGCTGATTCGCCAGTTTATGGACACTACAGGGTGGTACGATCGTAAATCTATAGGTAAATATGGTTGATAGCTTTGACGAAAAGCTTCTTAGTTGAGCCAAGATGAGCACAATAACAAATAAGCACTCAGACAATTCTTAAAGTACGGGTGACGGAAGATGCTGAAAAACGATCTTAAATTCGGTTCCTTCAGTAGTAAGAACTTAAAGGTTGAGTTCGCGCTTGGCGTGGTGTTTCTGATCTTGACTCCAATGTTTCAAATGCTTGCTTTGAAAAGACTTTAGTTTAGTATTTTAGTTTTTGGGTGGGACTCGTCTTGGCAGCATATTCTAAACCTTTCTTAATGGAATGAATTTTTTGAGGTTTTGGCCATTACTACATGGTTATATTTAGTCATTTTTTTCTATCTTTGTTTCTTTCCACTCTTAAAGTGGTTTAAGTTACACCTCTGTCTCTCTCTCTCTCTCTCTCTCTCTCTCTCTCTCTCTCTCTCTCTCTCTCTCTCTCTCTTTTTCTCTTTCTCCTTCTCTTTATACCATTACATCGAGCATAATCACCAGCACCATCTCTTCTCCTCACTCTGTGGCGCTGACCCCAGGGGAGTTCCGCACGCTGACCGATGTGAACTTCCTGTGTGCCATGGGCCCCCCAGGTGGTGGCAGGAACCCGGTCACTGCCAGGCTGTTACGTCACTTCAGCTTCCTGGCTTTTGCCACAATGGACGAAGCCAGCTTGTCCAAGATTTTCGGCACAATCCTCGAGTATTGGATCGGTGAGGCTTGTCAGTGGCCAGCATAGAGCCCTAAACAATACCGTTTGTAACATTCATAGGATTCTTGCTGGCTTATCTTAAAAAGAAATCGATAAGATGAACGGATCCTTCTTCCTGCATCTCTTAACATCTTGCGGACTTCTTATTTAACAGGTTGCATTCTCTTTCAAAAAGGTCCACAAAATGCGTGTGTAGTTTGCAGCCTGCCGGCACAACTATGCTGTCTTTGCCAAAACTTGCAATGCAGAATGAAATACTCCTACTGCCACGGGCTCATTCGCAAATGTTTTAGGAGCATGAGATTTATTCTTTTTGAAGTAAGACAATATGTTGAGGGCGTATGCCATGTTAGCACCGCATAAACCAAATACCTTTGCAATAAATTTTCAACAAGCGTTGAAATGTTTCTATACCAGTCTAGCCAGTTGTCAGTGATTGAAATTTAGGATGAAAGCAATCATGAGGAGTCAATTTTTTTTTCTTTTTCTTCAACTCGAGTAGTATTTTCAACGTATTGCGCGGTGTGAAAGATTATTGCAAACCTGTCCATTTAAAGAGCTTGCTGTACAGATGAAGATTTCATTGATACTTGAAGCATAATCCAAATTGTCTTTATCTTTTTGACTCGATCTCATAGTTTTCATTTGTAATTTGATGCGGCACTTGATTCTCTTTTCCATGAACCTCTGGCAACTCCTTTTTTTCTGGTTGCATTGCTGGTCTATATAATCGCGGTCTCTGGCTTGCTTTGTCTGAAACTAAGTAATGGTTGATCATTTTGTAGGTCTAGCTACTGACTGGTCTATTCCTACTAAGCCAGTGCTTTACATAACTACCAGCTCAGAATCTGTCATCAACTGACCCATCAAGATCTTAATCACATTTTTTTCATAATCATCACTGTCATCTACAATGTTGAGATGTTTTTGGCCCCAGTTGTTGACTATCTTCTTATTAAAGTTATTTATTCATTCCCTATCGAAGGTTCTGAACTTTCAGCGATCCATCAACAAGGTATCTAAAATCAATTAAATTGATTCAAAATCTTCAATGTTTTCAAACTTTTTTTCAAAGTAGTAAAACAAGCAAAAGAAAGAAGGAGCTCGACAACCAACGCCCCTACCAGATTTTTCTGTTTGCTTTACCAAATTCTCAAGCGTTTACTTCTCCACTCTACATAGAGGCGACCGTTTATGCCTTCATAAATACACACTTCGAAAGAATGGCATCTTTGGTGATCTTCGACTCTTAACTAAATATAATGATAAAACCGCCTTCAAATTGCCATCGAATCCCAAGAAAACGTTTTAAGTTGATATTTCTAACTTGCTACTTTTTTCAAAAGTGATTAGCTTGTTTTTCACCTGAAATCCGCTAGCTGTGTCCTCCCTGCCTCCCTCCCTCACCACACCCACACCACCAGAGAACTGCGAGCCAGTGCAGCACCTGTGCGGGCAGCTCATCAGGTCCAGTCTGATCATGTATAACACAGTCCAGCAGCAGATGCTGCCCACACCAGCCAAGTCCCATTACACGTTCAACTTGCGCGACCTGAGCAAGGTGTTTCAGGGCCTGCTCATGGCCGACACGGACGCTATTCAGGTGTGTGGACAGCCAGCGGCTCACACTGGAACATTTTGAATGTCTGTGTGTTGGGAAGATGGGTTGAAAAATCAAAATCTATGAAAATTAAGCTTCAGATATTTCTGGTTTGCAGAATCGTTTAATACTTCTGTTTCTCTTGAGTAAAAATATTTGTGTAGTGGCCTGGGACTAATACGCTCATGTCAGAAATTATTGTTTTGAGATAAAGAGCTTCAAACATAAAGAAAAGTGGATTTGTATAATTGCCTTCTTTTTAGCTTCTCATGAACAATCATCCATTTTTCTCTCTTGTCAAAAAAGTCATTGCCTGAAATCAAAATTAAATACTCATTTTTTTTGTGCGTATTTTTGTGAAGACACATGCAACTCCGAATGGAAGCTCTCCCTCACTTTAAACACGTTTTTTTTTTTCAGTTTCTTGTTCCTGAACCTTGTGCCAGATTTCAAGTCACATCTCAGCCAAATATTTAGATGCTTAAAAAATTAAAACTGTTTTATACAGGAAATTGATTAGACTTTTAGATAATATGGAAGTTGTAATTTGTCTTAACTAGTCATTCAGTCTCAAAACGGGAGGCCACATTACATTATTTTGTTTGGAATAATTGCACATTACCTTGCCGGGGAAGAAAAATATTCGTGATTTCCAAAATGCATTAGAATACAACCAAAAGGTGAATATTTGTAATGATACAATATGCGTTTACTATGGTTGATTGTTGTGAAACACCATGTCGTAGAAATACAGACACTTTGTTGCATATTTTCCCAAAACTAACAATTTTGCCATAATTTAACCTCTTGCCTGTGTTCAATGTAAAATCACTTCTTCTGTTCTACCCTGGCCACCTGCAGACCACAGAAGATGTTTTGCGCCTCTGGTACCACGAGTGTTGCCGGGTGTTTCAGGACAGGCTCGTCGACGACGAAGACAGGTCAGCGATCATCTGCAGCACAGTAAATGTTGACACTAGCTACAAGCTGAAAGTACGGTAGCATTAGGCTGGGATATGTTGATACTAGCTAAAAGCACAAAGTACCGTAGCATTAGCGCTGGGATATGTTGACACTAGCTACAAGCTGAAAGTACGGTAGCATTAGTGCTGGAATATGTTGACACTAGCTACAAGCTGAAAGTACCGTAGCATTAGCGCTGGGATATGTTGACACTAGCTACAAGCTGAAAGTACTGTAGCATTAGTGCTGGGATATGTTGACACTAGCTAAAAGTTGAAAGTACCGTAGCATTAGCGCTGGGATATGTTGACACTAGCTACAAGCTGAAAGTACGGTAGCATTAGTGCTGGAATATGTTGACACTAGCTAAAAGCTGAAAGTACGGTAGCATTAGTGCTGGAATATGTTGACACTAGCTACAAGGTGAAAATACGGTAGCATTAGGGCTGGGATATGCTGATACTAGCTAAAAGCTGAAAGTACCGTGGCATTAGCGCTGGGATCTGTGGCGCCTTTCTTATCGAAATTTGTGGAAGATCAAAATTTGCATTTAGATTTTTGCGACACTACTAAAAAATCCCACACACATACACAAACAAAATTAGAGAAAATAAAATAAAAAAAAAACTATAATGCCATATAATTTCACTGACGATTTTGATTGATGTTGCTTCAGGTGCTCCAGCATGTAGCCTCCCTCGAATAGCACCATGTATTACTTTAGGACAAGTGTAGGATCGGGAAGACTTGATTTAGTTGAGCTACTCTAACTTTCAATATTTTCCCTCGGCAATTTAAACTGTTTTACTCCAAACAGACAAAAGTCTTGCAGTTGAGTTTTTCCTATGTCAGGATTTCATAAAATAAAGTCGTTCTCTAATTGTTTGATCTCTTAGTGCACTTTTTGAGAGCTTTCTCAAGGAACGAATGAAAAATGATTTTGGTATTGATTTCGACCAAGTGGTAACAATGACTCCTCTTCTTTACGGCCACTTCCTACATATGGATGTTGACCCTCGTCCGTACGTGCTCATAGACGATCATTTGCAAGTAAGTGTCACAGGGGAAGTGCATGCTGTTTTTAGTTTTAAAGATAACAGCACCAGTCCTGATACTGCCTGAAGCTAAAATGACAAATTGGTTTAAAGGTATGGGCAGATTTTCTGGACAGACTGCGGGTAGAACAAAGGGATTTTTCAGATCCATAGCTTGATAAGTCGTCATAGAGTTTGTTCAATTCAAAATGACAAAGCTCAGAAACAGGATAATCAAACAATCAATCAAATGAACAATCCATAAATCAATGAATTTTCTTTTTAAAAAATTTGAAGCAGATAGTTTATAGACTGTCACTAATAATCAGGCGATAATGATCTATGAAAAAACAAGCCTTGACACACATGAGAGAGCACGGCGATCATTTGCTGCTCAGCAACTTGCTTGGGTCTAAATGTTTCAGATCTGACATCTCCGCTGCAGAATAAAAGTGCTATTTTTTTTTAAATTTCAATTTTACTTTATATTTCATCTTTAATTCATTATTGTCCGGCGTAATCCTCTCGTCTCTTTACCGAACTCTCAGTAGCCGTTTCAGCTTTCTTTGTTCTCGCATATAGGTTTCTGCAAGAAACTAACCTGTGTGTTTTAATTCCAATACCCCTGCCTTGTCGTGTAGGCCCAGCGATCTGTGGAGGAAATGCTGAGTGACTACAACGCGTCGACCACCAAGAAAATGGAGCTGGTGCTTTTCATGGACGCAGTATCTCATGTCAGTCGAATAGCTCGCATACTGCGTCAGCCGCTCGGGAACGCTCTACTGCTGGGCATGGGAGGCAGCGGCAGACAGAGTCTCACCAGGCTAGCAGCACACATGTAAGTGTAGGTGGAGACAGGGTTACATAACTTCACGAAGCTAGCAAAACATATGTAAGTGTAGGTGGAGACAGGGTTACATAACTTCACAAAGCTAGCAAAACACATGTAAGTGTAGGTGGAGACAGGGTTACATAACTTCACGAAGCTAGCAGCATACATATAAGTGTAGGTGGAGACAGGGTTACATAACTTCACAAAGCTAGCAAAACACATGTAAGTGTAGGTGGAGTCAGGGTTACATAACTTCACAAAGCTAGCAAAACACATGTAAGTGTAGGTGGAGACAGGGTTACATGACTTCACGAAGCTAGCAGCATACATGCAAGTGTAAGTGGAGACAGGGTTACGAAATTTCACAAGCCTAGCAGCACACATGTAGATGTAGGTGGGTACAGGGTTACGAAACTTCCCAAGCCTAGCAGCATACATATTACATGTAAGTGTAAGTGGAGACAGGGTTACGAAACTTAAGCTTAGCAGCACACATGTAAGTGTAAGTGGAGACAGGGTTACGAAACTTCACAAGCCTAGCAGCATACATGTAAGTGTAAGTGGAGACAGGGTTACGAAACTTAAGCTTAGCAGCATACATGTAAGTGTAAGTGGAGACAGGGTTACGAAACTTAAGCTTAGCAGCACACATGTAAGTGTAAGTGGAGACAGGGTTACGAAACTTAAGCTTAGCAGCATAAATGTAAGTGTAAGTGGAGACAGGGTTACGAAACTTAAGCTTAGCAGCACACATGTAAGTGTAAGTGGAGACTGAGGCAGACAGCTTCACGAGGCTAGCAGCATGCATATAAGACCCACCATACACACCGAGGGGATGCCAGGCGTTCCACAAGATAAATGTGCTGTGTTTTTACATACCACACTCACCCTCTATGCCCGGGATTTTCATGCGGTTTTCCCACATGCGCATTGGCTCAGCCCTGGACTCGTGAAATCTGACATCTACGCCTCGCGCAACCACGTTGTGTATGGTTGCCTTAAGTGTAGGTGTTGACAAGGTTACACAGCTTCACCCACTAGCAGCATACAGGTAAGTATAGGTGGTGACAAGGTCATTCAGCTTCACGAGGCTAGCAGCACACATTTAAGTGTAAGTGGGGACTGAGGCAGACAACTGCACCAACTAGCAGCACACGTGTAAGTGTAGGTGGAAACAAACACAAAGAGCCCCACAAGATTAGCAGCAACCATGTAAATGTAGTTGGGAACAGAGAAAAACAGCCTTATTAGTCCAGCGATAGCCTCACAAGATATCAAATGTGTACATGTAAAAATTTTAGCAGATTTTCAATAGATCTAAACATTAAAATAGAGCCTTACTAGATGAAAGGTGCACATAAAGGGATTAAAGCAAAGCTCCCCTCGATAAAAGGTACACATAAGGTGATTAAAACAAAGCCCCACTAGATAGAGGGTACACATAAACACATTAAAACAGAGTTCATTAGATAAAGGGTACACATAAGGACATTAAAACAGAGCCTCACTAGATAAATTATACACGTACATAAGGACATTAAAACCGTGCCTCACTAGATAAAGGGTACACATAAGGACATTAAAACAGTGCCTCACTGGATGAAGGGTACACATAAGGATATTAAAACAGAGCCTCACTAGATAAAGAGTACACATAAGGACATTAAAACAGAGCCTCACTAGATAAAGAGTATACATAAGGACATTAAAACAGTGCCTCACTAGATAAAGAGTACACATAAGGACATTAAAACAGAGCCTCACTAGATAAAGGATACACATAAGGACATTAAAACAGAGCCTCACTAGATAAAGGATACACATAAGGACATTGAAACAGAGCCTCACTAGATAAAGAGTACACATAAGGACATTAAAACAGTGCCTCACTAGATAAAGACTACACATAAGGACATTAAAACAGAGTCTCACTGGATAAAGGGTACACATAAGGACATTAAAACAGAGCTCACTAGATAAAGAGTATACATAAGAACATTAAAACAGAGAGTCGAGTCACACTAGATAAAGGTTACATAAAGACATTAAAACAGAGTTTCACAAGATAAAGGGTGCATGTAAGGACATTAAAACAGAGAGTCGAGTCACTCTAGATAAAGGGTACACATAAGGACGTTAAAACAGAGCCTCACTAGATAAAGGGTACACATAAGGACATTAAAACAGAGCCTCACTAGATAAAGGATACACATAAGGACATTGAAACAGAACCTCACTAGATAAAGGGTACATACTAATACATTAAAACACAACCTCACAAGATCAACGGTACAAGAAAAAACATTAAGACAGTTCCTCACTGGATTTACGATACCGGTACATATGGTACAACACTCCTCACTAGACAAGCTGCACTAGTAGGACTAGTTGGATGTGGCAGACGGGAAATCGTCTTCACTTAAGGATTAAAATATTTACGTATCGTCCCACTGATGAGGGTGTCAAATTTCTCTCTGCTTTAGGAATTATGTTTGGCGGCCAATTGCTATGCTGGATAACCATGCTGGTTGTGTCAGTTTTACTAAGCTCTGGGTCTCTAAGCTATCTTAATAAGGATAAGATTTTGTACAGTGTATTCTAAGATATTGAACGTATTCGTATTTATCCTTTAATGCGCTTTTGTGTGGGGTCTGCAATTACTTTATCAATGTAAGATGATAATGTCTTGAAGCAGTGCCTTGATGACCTGTAATACGAAAGAAACTGAGTTAATTAACAGCTCTCAACGCAATTAACGGTTTTCAAATCAGGTTAGAGCCTGGGTGGGGACGCGGAGGGAGCACAAATGTCATTGAAGTTATAGTGTTTAGGTTCTACAGCATCCTCTGAACAGTGGCATGGTTCTGCAGTTTTCTCTTGCCTCTTTCGCGAAATTAAATGAATCGCTGACTCCTAATGAAAAGATTTGTCCCTACTATTTTGATGCAAGTGTTAGGTCATAAACATAAGTGGACGCCAAAACGATTGAACATACTATTTGAGATTGCCAATAGTTTGAAGAAACATTGTAATTCTTTGCCAACACATCACCTAACAATTCTCTCACTGATCACTATGACGCCAGGTCGGACTACGACTGTTTCCAGGTGGAGCTTACCAAAAACTATGGCGTGCATGAGTGGCACGAGGACCTCAAGAAAGTCATGATCAAAGCTGGCCTCAAGGATGAGCCCATCGTCTTCCTCTTTAGTGATACACAGGTAGAATGGCAACAGTAACTCCTTCTATAATGGTGAACAAACAAAACAACAACATAGCAATCAGAACAGGTTGGTGTTTATCTCATTTTCTGTGGTGCTATGTACATCCTTTGACCAATGCCAAACAATGCTCAGTTGGAAAGACAACAAAAGCTGAACTTAGACGATGGCAGATCGTTGGTTTTTATGGAAATATCTTTATTGAAGGGTAGCTTTAAAAAGGAGACTTAAGCAGATGAAAGAATTTTACAAAAGATTTATAATACAATCAGGGGTGTGTGGAAGCGATAACAGTTTTTGGTGAGACTTTCGAGTCTGGATCTGCTGCATTTTATCCACATCCAGAGAAATCCGAGGTATCCAGTCAAATAGTATCATTTAATATTGAAACATTAATTGCAGCCCACCTTGTACCTGTTCAGTGATCCCAGCCGATTAAGTCTAACGCATTCAAGGCTTAGCTTCCTAATGATAACTTACATGCACAAAGTTTGACTATAGTTGATTTAAGGAGCGATAAAAAATAAACAAACAAACAAAAAACAAAAACAAAAACCAAACGTATAAAATGGTAAGTGAAAACAGTTACATTTTGACGAAAACTTCAGTTGTAAACCTTTAAATATAGGGTTACTTTCTTTTCCACCCTTAGTTGTGATAGACGCAGAGTTGTGAAGGACAGATTCCACTGACTAGCAACCAAGGCTGACCACCAGCTGACCAGCGCTGGGCTGGGCTAGCTCAGCTGTTGCAGGACTCGGTACAGGACTTATCAAGAACACTTGTTTTAGAACCTTAATTAATAGTCATCAGCAAAGCAATCGTTCAACAAGCTCCTTGTTCATGATGAAATCTCTTCTCACATTTCTCTAAGCATTTTGTGTTCCTATAGCTCCTGACTGTGATAAGTGACATAGGAACGAGAGATACATGGTGCTATCGAGCCGAAGCATAATATATCTGAATATATAATGATTATAACCAGTGGCGTTCAGCGTCAATTTCAAACCTGTCTTGCTTCTCACTCCCACGCTCAACACAATTTACTGTGAGACAGATAAAGAATGAGTCATTTCTAGAGGACGTAAACAACATCCTCAACACGGGCGACGTGCCCAACCTATACGGCATGGACGACAATGAGAACATCTTCAAAGAAATGAAACCGTTGGTGATGGACCTCGGGCTCCAGCCCACCAAGACCATCATGTTCTCCGCCTATACGAAGAGGGTGAGGAGCAATCTGCACACAGTCATCACCATGAGGTGCGGTTTGTTGGAGTGCACCAAGGTTTGCTGTTCATACTCTAGATTCTCGATCACTTTAGTAAACTGACGTTGAGTTAAATGTCACACTTCGATTACATCCAAATTGGGAGAGGCTCACTAGGGCTTAATTTTACTCTTAAATGCAGTAAAGTGGGACTGATTGTCTCGTCTTATGTCCGCTCTGTGTATACTTAAAGTATAATCTCTTCCAATCGCTCCGGTAATGTGATTCAGTATCTCTTTTAACAGACAATATATGAACGAATAAAGGAAACATGAGTTGTATCATCGGTAATTATTTTCATCTCTGCCCGTATGTCCCTTCTACTCATAGCCGTCAAGAAGTTATTAACCACAGCGAAAAATCACAAGCCCTCACATTTCTGAAAAAAAAAACTGAGTGATAAATCGCAGACTGGTCTCGGACATTGTTTCACCCCTTCCCCTCCAAGCCCTCCATGCTATTTAGCCCGTATGTTATTTTCATTCCCAACGGGTCTCTACCTGGACTATACAAAATAGTTTATTTTCGCCCCCTTCCACTCCCTTACCCTGAAAAAAGTTCATTTGTATCCCTTTCAGCTTTTTAGGTCAATTCATGTATGTGCAGCCTCTTCCCAAAAATCATTCCTTTCTTTAAATTAGTCATTGACCTGTCAGGATACCTCGCTGATTATAAACCAATTGCTTCGCTGTTTGGATAGAATATTAAGACATTGTTGCTGAAGTTTTCATCTATCTGTCTGTCTGTGGACCAGCCCGTTGGGTGAAGTGTTCCGGGCCCGCCTCCGACAGTTTCCTGCCCTGGTCAACTGCTGCACCATCGACTGGTTCCATCCTTGGCCTGCTGACGCTCTCTGCTCTGTAGCGCTCAAGTTCCTCAATGAGTTGGAAGATGTGCAGTTCCCGGAGAAAGTCCTGGACGGAATGGTGAGGCCGAGTCTGATTGGTTGCTTTATTGCTGAATTGATCGTTGCTAGGTCTTTTCTAGTTCTTGGGCGGCAAGATTCGAGTTGACGACATGAAATTTGTACAGATCGCAATTTGGGCGCTCTATACACAGCCATCAATAATCTAACTTTTTTTTTTTAATGAGTGTGGAATAAAGTTGTAAATCCTTAAAGAACAGATATAACGGATATATTTTTACTTTCGTGTATTTGAAAAATTTTAGCGATAAAAGTGCGTTTCAAAGGTAAAATATTAACAATTTAAAGCAATTTTTGCTGAACGGTGTTTCCAAGGTTGGCCAAAATAAATTTCAAAGGTTGCATGCACAAAAAAATATCCTCTAAAGCCTCGCTCATGTTTTTCCGAGGTAAAGACCTGTCAAAAGTTTAACCGATCCTTGACATTCTATGACGTTTTCACAACTGCGCTTCTCTAGTAGGATGTGTCAAAATATTACCGAATCTTTGACATCTTATGACGTGCTCATGAATGTCCTTCGTAGGTTAAGATGTGTCAAAATATTAATAGCACTTTGACAACTGTGCTTCTCAAGTAAAGATGTGCTAGAAGATCAAAGAAATATTGACATTTTATGATACTGTCGCGTAAAAATATTCCAAAAGATCAACGAATTATTGACATTTCATAATACTTTATGTAAAAATGTATCGAAAGACAACGAATTATTCACATTTTATGACACTAACAGGTAAAAATATTCCAAAAGATCAACGAATTATTGACATTTCATAACACTTTATGTAAAGATGTACCGAAGGACAACGAATTATTCACATTTTATGACACTAACAGGTAAAGATGTTCTTAAAGATCAACGAATTATTGAGATTTTATGACACTATCAGGTGCAAATGTGCCAGAAGCTTCACGAGTCTGTGACGCTCTACTCAGAGCGCTACCTGGAGGAGATGTCCAGACACAACTACGTGACGCCCACTTCTTACCTGGAGCTGCTCTCCTGCTATTCCCAGTTGGTCTCTCGGCGCAGGCGGGAGCTGTCTGTGGCATCCTCCAGACTCAAAACTGGTCTCGACAAGGTCACTTTGTGGAAATAGCCTGTCTGCAACGCTGTGCTTTAACATACAGTTGTTTATAATTAGAAAATTATGTTTTAGAGGTTACAGTTTGATTTCAGTGTTGGACAAAAATAAGGATAAAAAAGAAGGGGAGCGTTTGAAGGAAGAGTACTACACACGTAAATAAAATATAGGGTAATATAATCAATGCAATGGGATTCAGAGATGTACCATCTACTGTCATTTTAGGTAACATGTAAAAGCTATGATGTTAGTGAACTTGAATTATTTTCTCAAAATTCTATGGTAAGCGTTGCTGGTCTTTCACAACCTTTGCTAAATATAGAAATGCTTGTCCTTGTCTTTCTCATACTCGGTTAATATTGTAAAGTGAACTTGTATTTGCTATTTCTGTTGTCTTTGCTCAGTTCATAAGCCTGAACGTTCTTTTCCCTCATTCGACGCCGTTCTTTCCATATCAGATCATGGTTACCACTGTGGAAGTCGCCAAACTACAGGAGGAACTAGAAATCATGAGTCCAGAACTGGACAAAGCTGTGCGAGAAGCCACAATCACCATGGAGCAAATAGCTAAAGACACGGTGAAGACACAGGATAAATATAATGTTACACAATTCTTACAGATAACATAAGATACGGTAAAAACAAGGACAAATATAGTGTCAGGACGTGGTGCACATTTCCTGCATTTTATGAAAGGTTAAGTTAACAATGAAAGACAAACGAAACGTTTCATATTGGTCATCTCATAGGTTATCAAAGATAGAGTGCAGCAAAACTAAGCGACATGTTGCACATACCACACCGATAGATTAAGATACAGTCAAACAAAGCACGGGCTAGGTAAGAATGGTACATAATTATTAGAAGCAGTTAAAAAAGATTAGTCGCAATTAATTAAAATGATACTCATTTCACATAATAAAGTGAAACAGTAAAAGACAGATAAGATGCTGCACATTTTTCATAGTATGCAAATAATACGGCTTCACAACACGAGATGCTATTATGCCCACTGACAAGTATTCAAAGCTAAAGATACAGTAAAACAGCACAGGCTGATATGATAACCTTTTCCTTAGAGATACACAAGACATGATGATTTTATAGTCGGCCCGAGTGATGAGCTGAACTCAAGTTTTCTCGCCTTCTCGGGTCCTACATGAAATTCTCAAAAACTTGACACCACTAGGTTGATATACAAGCACTATTGTGATGTCAAAATAAAATTGTTCTTTCTCCATTTGTTTGTGATACAAAACCCATGAATTTCATTTTCAAGAATCTTTTCCCGTTCTCTTTGCTGCCCACGTGCCGGCCAGGCTGTGGCGGAACAGACCAAGTCTGAGGTGCAGAGCGAGGAAGCTTTCGCCGCCACCAAAGCTCAGGAGACGGAAGCCATCGCGGCAGACGCCCAGAAAGATCTGGCCGAAGCTCTCCCGCTGCTGGTAGGGTTCGTGTTACACGTTGTCTGCGTGATCACTCCTTGCTACCTTGTGAGACATTACGGTCCAGATCAGACCAGGCAGACATAGGGCAATACCAAACTAGATCTCAGATACTGGAATTTGTGTGAGGCCATAGTCTGAATTTCAAGATTTTTGACATGTGGAGCTACACATACATTTAGCTTTTTGACATACGCAGTTTGAAAAACTGTATTGCACTGAAGTCTCAATTGTTAAATCATGTTAAATCATTTTCTACCAAACTTTAAAAAAAATCACTTCTATGCCCATTTTTGTTTTGTATTGAAAACGATGACCTAATAAATATTGTTTCCACGTTTATGACGTTTCAAACACACAAAAGAGAATTTTTTTTGTTCTATAGATCTGGATTAATTTATTCCAAAAGGGCAAACAGTGCATAGACAAGTAGCGAAAAGATTTCACATAAGTAAATTGACAATGCGATTAGAGGGAAAGCAAGAAGCAGTGCTCTACTATAAAACTATTGGATGTTTTATTGGAAACATAAGCTAGAACATGAATTGGCTATAGCTCTAGCATATTATCCTAAACTCATCACAAGAGCTGAGTTTGCACCAGTGCTCAGAGCCAGGGAAATTCGAGGTAGGAAAGATATGTTTCCGTAAATTCAGTAATATCGAACATTTTTACTACTTTTTTGATTAAACGATACGACACACAGTCCTTGATGCAAAGTCATTTCTGGTACGACAAATAAAGAGTGAAATTTGTGTAAAGATCTTGCGGATACTTTGAATTGATATTCCTCTCAGCTAGCTGGACGGCGATGGAGAGTCATTTATCTCTATCGGTTGACAACACCCGTGCGTATCCTATCAGTCGCTAATATGTCTGTACATCCTCTCAGTTAACAACACCCGTGCGTATCCTATCAGTTGCTAATATGTCTGTACATCCTCTCAGTTAACAACACCCGTGCGTATCCTATCAGTTGCTAATATGTCTGTACATCCTCTCAGTTAACAACACCCGTGCGTATCCTATCAGTTGCTGATATCTCTGTACATCCTCTCAGTTAACAACACCCCTGCGTATCCTATCAGTTGCTAATATGTCTGTACATCCTCTCAGTTAACAACAGCCCTGCGTATCCTATCAGTTGCTAATATGTCTGTACATCCTCTCAGTTAACAACACCCGTGCGTATCCTATCAGTTGCTAATATCTCTGTACATCCTCTCAGTTAACAACAGCCCTGCGTATCCTACCAGTTGCTAATATCTCTGTACATCCTCTCAGTTAACAACAGCCCTGCGTATCCTATCAGTTGCTGATATCTCTGTACATGCTCTCAGTTAACAACACCCCTCGTATCCTATCAGTTGCTAACACCCTTCCTATCTCCTATTTTTCCAACATCCTATGTATCCAATCGCATGCTAACATCCTTGTTTATCCCTCCGTTGGTAAGACGCTTGCGTATCCCGTCTGTCCCTAACACCCCCTGTGTATTGTCCTCTCTGTGTAGGAAGCTGCAGTGTCAAGCCTCAAGTCTCTCAACAAGAATGACGTAACTGAGGTGAGAGCGCTGCAGCGTCCGCCGCCCGGGGTGAAGCTCGTCATGGAGGCCACCTGTATCATGAAGGGAATCAAACCCAAGAGGGTCGCAGGAGAAAAGGTCACACCAGCGACCCTGCCTCAAATTGTTGCTGACTGTCTCTGATTTTCTCTCCCTCTCTACGTCCCTGTCCCTCGATCTGTATCTCTCTCCTGTCTCCTTTTTATGTCACCTTTGTTTCCACTTCCATCTCCGTTTGTATCTTCATTTAATTCTGTCTCTCTACCTCTCTTCTTTAATATAATTATAACTTTATTATCTCTATTTTGTTGCTGTCTCTTTCCTTCAGCTTTATGCTATATTTTTCACTGTTCTGTTTTATCGTATTTCTCTTTCCTTTTTGTTTTAAAGTACCGGTATGGTAATCTCGGTGGAAGAAAGAGAGACAGGCATACCTCTTAAACTATCAACAACATGTTTGAAAAATGATCTATTTTGGTTTGGATTTCCCCTCTGGTATGATTTTTAAGGACGAATAAAAACTAAAGACCTAGTCCATCTGAGACCAGTAGCAGAAGACAGAACCCAGTGGAGAAGACAATCAGCGAACATCCGAGAGGCAGTCGAGCGCTCAGATGTGAACGGCGATATAGTTAGATAGATAGATAGATAGATAGATAGATAGAAAGAAAACCTTGTCTGTATTGGACTACCTACAACTTTCTTTGATTAGCTTATAGATCTCTTGAGAGGGTTTTGCATAATACCTAGATATCTCCTCCTACCCCGTGTGCGCCCGCATTCCACCTATGACAGCCTGGCCAGAAGGTGGACGACTACTGGGAACCTGGCAAGGCGCAGCTCCAGGATCCGGGCAAGTTTCTTGACAGCCTGTTCTCTTACGACAAGGATAACATTCCGGTGGAGATCATCAAAAAAATTGAGCCGTACATCAACAACCCGAACTTTACCCCCGAGGCTATACTCAAAGTAAGAGAAATGTATACGTGTAACTTTGTTCAGCACAGTGTAAGGGCGGAGTTCATAACAGCTATATTCAACTTATGGGTAGGCATTTTTCCTAAGTAACTGTAAATGACTCTTGATGCTATGCTTAACGCTTAAAAAATAATAGTCTTACTGTTCTCTTACCACAAGGATAACATTCCACTGGAGATTATACAAAAATTGAGCTTAGTTGGCTTTATCTACTTACTCCCCCTTCCCTCCGCCAAACCTCGCTACACTCATTTTTCACCATCTCTGGCCGAAGTATTTGAAAGCCCTCACCAGCACCTATCACTAATGATTCAATCTCTTACCACCCCCCTCCCCCTTCCAACTCACCCTAGGTATCCAAGGCATGCACCAGCATCTGCCAATGGGTAATCGCCATGTACAAGTATCATTTCGTGGCAGTGGGCGTGGCCCCCAAGCGGGAAAAGCTGCGATTGGCCATGGAAGAGCTCAATAACACGGAGAGGATTCTCGCTGAGGCAAAGCGGAAGTTGTCACAGGTAGAGGCGGGCGTGTTCCGGTTACAGAAGCGCTACAGCGAGTCCATGAGCAAAAAGCAAAACTTGGAGGACAAGTGTAAACTGTGTCAGGCTCGACTCGATAGGGCCGACAAGGTAACGAGACAAGTGTAAACTATGACAGTCTAGAACAGGGCCGACAAGGTAATGGGTCAAGTGTAAACTATGACAGTCTAGAACAGGGCCGACAAGGTAATGAGACAAGTGTAAACGACAGAACAGGGGCTGATAATGAGACAAGTGTAAACTATGACAGTCTAGAACAGGGCCGACAAGGTAATGGGTCAAGTGTAAACTATGACAGTCTAGAACAGGGCCGACAAGGTAATGAGACAAGTGTAAACTATGACAGTCTAGAACAGGGCCGACAAGGTAATGGGACAAGTGTAAACTATGACAGTCTAGAACAGGGCCGTCAAGGTAATGGGACAAGTGTAAACTATGACAGTCTAGAACAGGGCCGACAAGGTAATGGGTCAAGTGTAAACTATGACAGTCTAGAACAGATTCGCCAATGTAATGGGACTAGGGTAAACTATGACAGTCTAGAACAGGACCGACAAGGTAATGGGACAAGTGTAAACTATGACAGTCTAGAACAGGACCGACAAGGTAATGGGACAAGTGTAAACTATGACAGTCTAGAACAGGACCGACAAGGTAATGGGACTAGTGTAAACTATGACAGTCTAGAACAGGGCCGACAAGGTAATGGGACTAGGGTAAACTAGACAGTCTAGAACAGGACCGACAAGGTAATGGGACTAGTGTAAACTATGACAGTCTAGAACAGGACCGGCAAGGTAATGGGTCAAGTGTAAACTATGACATTCTAGAACAGGACCGACAAAGTAATGGGACAAGTGTAAACTATGACAGTCTAGAACAGGACCGACAAGGTAATTGGACTGGGGTAAACTATGACAGTCTAGAACAGGGCCGACAAGGTAATGGGACTAGGGTAAACTATGACAGTCTAGAACAGGACAGACAAGGTAATGGGCCAAGTGTAAACTATGACAGTCTAGAACAGGACCGACAAGGTAATGGGCCAAGTGTAAACTATGACAGTCTAGAACAGGACCGACAAGGTAATGGGACTAGGGTAAACTATGACAGTCTAGAACAGGACAGACAAGGTAATGGGCCAAGTGTAAACTATGACAGTCTAGAACAGGGCCGACAAGGTAGAGAGACAAGTGTAAAGTGTGACTGTCTAGAACAGGGCCGACAATGTAATGGGTCAAGTGTAAAGTGTGACAGGAAAGAACAGGGCCGACAAATTAATGGGACAAGTATAAACTATTAGAGGCTAGACTCATTAGAACTGAGAAGATAACGAACATTTTAAGAAATGTTAATTTGTATCAATAAAACAGGCCCCGATGCTTCACCAAAGATGATAACCCTGCTAAGAATGTTTTTGCTAAAATCTCGTGAGATTTTTCCTAAAGACAATATAAGTTCACGGAATTGATACTTGAAGAATACTTTTTCTGACTAAGCTTGTTCCGTTTGTAGCCTTTTCAGTAAGTGTCAACCTTATCTCTGTCTGCACAGCTTATCAACAGTTTGGCAGATGAGAAAGACAGATGGGGAGAAACGATCGAGAGATATGAGGCATTGATTGTGAACGTTCCTGGAGATGTCCTCATCTCAGCGGGCTTCATCGCCTACCTGGGACCATTCACTGTACTAGCCTGAACTGATACCAGTAGCTTTGTTATTAGAGGTTATAGAGTTGACTGGTTTTACTTGGAACTTAAGCCTTAGGATAATCGTCTTTATCAAGTTCTTTACTGTAAAGCACTAAAGCTTTAGCAGCAGCTATTTGAAATAAGCTATAAAAGTGTATTACTCTACGTGAGACTTTTCATTCTATGCCATCTTATCTATCTGCTAATCCATCTATCCTGACTCTCTCCCTCCCTCCCCTTCTTTGCAGTCTGACTACCGAATGAAGATGGTCAGTGAGTGGGGTCAAGCCCTGTCCGAGGTGGGCGTGCCCTCCTCTCCAGACGCCGGACTTCTGAGCACTATGGGCGACCCAGTGAAGATCCGATCTTGGCAGATCTACGGACTGCCCGCTGACCACTACTCTGTGGAGAACGGAGTGATTGTTGATCTTAGCAGGCGGTGGCCGCTGTTCATTGACCCCCAAGGTCAGGCCAATAAGTGGATCAAAAATATGGTTAGTAAAACACGCCTGGTGACGGCTTCAAACACAAGGCTCAAGATATTCAAAATTGTAACAGCAGTAGACGCTTCACGCATGGACATGTATCTGAATATATACACGAGAGTGACCAGCATTACACTACTGCACAGAAGAGGATTCACTTGATGAAATTCATCACAGATATCTTGATGAAAGAAAAAAATGCGCAAATGTGGAAGAAGTTAATGGCCCTGATGATTTTAGGTTACATCGATAGTAGTCAGCGGTCATATCGAGTCTCGAAATGCGGATTACTATATATTTATTACACCGCCTTCTCTGAGACTTTGACTCTCTATTTTTCGGAGAAATATAAACATAACTAGCACCGAAAAGAGTTCGCAGATACATGTATTCCTCTAACACTGCTAGGTATTTGTGTGGTTGTTGCAGGAAGCTGAGCAGGAGATGAGTGTGGTGAAGCAGTCTTGTCGATATTTTACTTTGTGTGGTTGTTGCAGGAAGCTGAGCAGGAGATGAGTGTGGTGAAGCAGTCTTGTCGATATTTTACTTTGTGTGGTTGTTGCAGGAAGCTGAGCAGGAGATGAGTGTGGTGAAGCAGTCTTGTCGATATTTTACTTTGTGTGGTTGTTGCAGAAAGCTGAGCAGGAGATGAGTGTGGTGAAGCAGTCTTGTCGATATTTTACTTTGTGTGGTTGTTGCAGGAAGCTGAGCAGGAGATGAGTGTGGTGAAGCAGTCTAGCCGAGATTTTATCCGGGTACTCGAAACGTCAATCAGGTTTGGAAAGCCTTGCCTCATGGAGAACGTTGGCTCTGATCTTGACCCTTCTCTAGAGCCAATACTGCTGAAACAAGTCAGTCAAAACATATTTCTTTTCCATTTCTCTTTTTCGCCTCTTTTATAGGAATCTCTTTCTTTTCACTTTTTCTCTCTTTATCTATCTCTTAATCTTTTTATTTTCTTTGTTCCGCGTTTCTGTCTCTCTTTGTATTGTCTGCATTAATGTTTTTATTGCTCTGTTTGTTTTCTGCGTATTTCTATTTGTGTTTAACTTTTTCTTCGTCTATTATATCTTTCTCTCTATTCCCCGCATGGTTTTTCTTTCTTTCAATGCATGCACCTGCTTTTCCAAAGAGTCGGTCTGCCTCTCTTAGCCGAAGTCTCGCTGACTGTTACTGTACTTACTCCTCTTTAAATCCCCGTCTCTCTGTCTTTTTCTTCCGTTCTCTGTATTTACCTACCCGCTAGATACGCCAATGCTTATCTTTCTCTTTATCTCATGAAGTTGCTTCAGACTCCTCTTAAGCCTGTTACTTTGCTAATTTGTCTGTAACGATACTCCTTTATGACCTTTCATGTTGCTTTGTCTCTGTCTGTATGTTCGATGTTTTTTTTTTCTTCGCTCATATACCGTTATTTGTTTACTTGTCTGCCTGTCTGACATCTGATTTCTCAAGTCGTTCCCACTCTTTCATTCTGTCTGTTTCTTTCTCTAACAAGCTTTCTTTTATCAACGTACTACTTTATAACGTTGACACTCTCTATTTAACTCGATTGTTTTTTTTTTTTCTTTATTTTTTTGTCTATTCGTAGAATCACGCTTATCTGTATTGAAATTTTTTTTTAGATCAAACTGAATTTATCTTATTTTTCTTTAAGTACTAATGAACAATTGGTCACGGTACGTCGGTCCTGTGCTGTTTTCACCCATGGCTATAATCTTGCTTATTTTTAACCTACGAAACCTGAGATTTTTGTTCAAAAGTTGCGTATAGTGAAATCATTTCCGCTGATATATTTTATCATCTCTTTCAAAAGTTCTTTTTAGGTTATAGTAATCGCTTTTAACATATTAAGAGACCAGTCCTAAATGTTGTTAGATCTAACACGATACCTTCCCGTCCGTTTCCTTGCCATCAGGTTTTCCGGCAGCAAGGTACACTTGTGATAAAGATCGGAGACAACTTTGTCCCCTATCACAAACAGTTTAAGTTCTACCTGACGAGCAAGTTGCCGAACCCGCACTATACCCCAGAGGTCTCCACTAAAGTGACGCTCATCAACTTCACTCTGTCGCCCAGGTGTGGAATCACTTAGGTCCACCACCCAGCATTTCTAGGGCTGCGTTAGGTTCACTTTCTCATGCTCCGCCACACAGCATTCAAGGCTATCAGTAACACTGGAAATAGGTTCAGCGATAGTCGTGTGGTTGCTCTGGTAGAGAGGAAAGAAGCAATTGCGATGATGGCGTTGACATTGATGGTGGTGGTGACTGTAGTTTAGCGATAGTCGTGTGGTTGCTCTGGTAGAGAGGAAAGAAGCAATTGCGATGATGGCGTTGACATTGATGGTGGTGGTGACAGTAGTTTAGCGATAGTCGTGTGGTTGCTCTGGTAGAGAGGAAAGAAGCAATTGCGATGATGGCGTTGACATTGATGGTGGTGGTGACAGTAGTTTAGCGATAGTCGTGTGGTTGCTCTGGTAGAGAGGAAAGAAGCAATTGCGATGATGGCGTTGACATTGATGGTGGTGGTGACAGTAGTTTAGCGATAGTCGTGTGGTTGCTCTGGTAGAGAGGAAAGAAGCAATTGCGATGATGGCGTTGACATTGATGGTGGTGGTGACAGTAGTTTAGCGATAGTCGTGTGGTTGCTCTGGTAGAGAGGAAAGAAGCAATTGCGATGATGGCGTTGACATTGATGGTGGTGGTGACAGTAGTTTAGCGATTTGTGACAGAAATGTTACTTATTGTAGTGGTGGTATTAGGGAAACTGTTAAGTTCATTTTTACTCTTGATGTTATCTATTTTTCTTTCAATTATCATCATCAGTATCCACATAATTTCTTTTCTTTGTCACCTGTTTCATCTATGATGAACTAACAAGTTTCACTTATCCAAGAACAAGCGTATTCCTTACAACTATGTTCTCTTGCACTCGTTAAATCAACGCGATAAAATTTTCCAATGTATTCAGTGCTATTTTTTTCCTTGGCCCCCTGCTCCCCGGCCCGTGGTACCGTGCATCACGACCAGTGGGCTGCAGGACCAGCTCCTGGGTATTGTGGTGGCCGAGGAGCGGCCCGACCTGGAGGACTCCAAGAACCAACTAATCGTCAGCAACGCCCAGATGAAGCAAGAGCTGAAGGAGATTGAAGACAAGATTCTGCACCTGTTGAGCGCCTCCCAGGGCAGTCCCGTGGATGATATAGAGCTCATCGAAACTCTGGACGCCTCAAAGATCACCTCTGGCGAGATCCAGGTGAGTCATCAGGTTATTACACAAGAGATCCAGGTGGGTCATCAGGTTATTACACAAGAGATCCAGGTGGGTCATCAGGTTATTACAATAGTGATCCAGGTGAGTCATCAGGCTATTACACAAGAGATCCAGGTGGGTCATCAGGTTATTACACAAGAGATCCAGGTGACTCATCAGGCTATTACACTAGAGATCCAGTTAGTCATCCGGTTATTACACTAGAAATCCAGGTGAGTCATTAGGTTATTACACTAGTGATCCAGATGAGTCATCAGGTTATTACACTAGAGATCCAGGTGAGTCATTAGATTATTACACTAGTGATCCAGGTGTGTCGTCAGGTTATTACTCTAGAGATCCAGCTTAGTCATCAGATTATTACACTAGAGATCGAGGTGAGTCATTAGGTTATTATACTAAAGATCGAGATGTATCATAAGGTTATTTCACTAGAGATCCAGGTGAGTCATCAGGTTACTGCACTAGTGATCCAGGTGAGTCATCAGGTTACTACACTAGAGATTCAAGTGAGTCACCACGCTAGTACGCTAGAGATCCAGGTTAGTCATCAGATTACTACACAAGAGATCCAGGTAAATCATCAGGTTACTACACTCAAGATCCAAGTTAATCATCAGATTTTTACATAAGAGATCCAAGTGAGTCATCATGTTGTAAACTAGAGATCTAGGTGAGTCATTAGATTGCTACGCTGGAGATGCAGGTGAGTGATCAGGTTACTACACTAGAGATCCAGGTGAGTTGTAATTTTATTACACTAGAGATCCAGGTGAGTCATCAGGTTATTGCACTAGAGATCCAGGTGTGTCGTCAGGCTATTAAACTACAGGTGAGTCTCAAGTTTATTACACTAAAGATTCAGGTGAGTCATCACGTAATTATACAAGAGATCCAGGTGAGTCATCAAGTTATTACCTCAGAGATCCAGGTGAGTGATTACGTTGTTCCGCTAGAGATCCAGCTGAGTCATCAGGTTACTACACTAGAGATCCAGCTGAGTCACCAGATGACTATACTAGAGATCCAGGTGAGTTATTAGGTTTTTACACAAGAGGTCCAGGTGAGTCAGTACGTTATTACACTAGAGATCCAGGTGAGTCATTAAGTTATTACACTAGAGATCCAGGTGAGTCATTAAGTTATTACACTAGAGATTCAGGTGAGTCACTACTTTATTACGCTAGATATCCAGGTGAGTCTTCAGATTAGTACGCTAGAAATCCAGGTGAATTTTAGGTTACTACACTAGTGATCCACGTGAGTCATTAGGTTATTACATTAGAGATCCGGGGGAGTCATCAGGTTATTACACTTGAGATCCAGGTGAGTGGTCAGGTTATTACACTACCCTCTGACAAGGTGTTTTCACCATTCTCCCATGAGGCCTTTAGATGCTCACCGTACGATTCCTTAAGCAAGTAAATCTAACATTTGTCTTGCAAATACTTCTTATATGAGGTGGTCAATCAGTTTTGTTTGTCCTTTATTTTTTGGCCATCTGTTACTATGAACTTCAAAGGCTCCTGACGTGTTCCATTACTGGAGATTTGTCCATTCCAAAGCTCCAGAAAATAAATGCCAATGAACGTTAATACAGATGCAATTAACTCTTAAACCACAGGGATGATTCTACTCTAAAGCTTGGTTTCAATCTACGTTTTTTGGAATGCTTATGACAAAAACTGTTAAAAATGTTGAAAATGTAAATGTTGTATTGGATGAAATAATATCTCTTGAATTATAGTTTCAAGGTGGAATTTTAGGTCGATGGCTGTATAATAACATTAAAAGCTTTTTACTTGTGGATTAAAAACATTATTATAGTCATTTCACAGTTGTTATGAAAGGGAGGGGGGAGACGAGACGCAGGGAGAGAGAGAGAGAGAGAGAGAGAGAGAGAGAGAGAGAGAGAGAGAGAGAGAGAGAGAGAGAGAGAGAGAGAGAGAGAGAGAGAGAGAGAGAGAGAGAGAGTAATTTTTGTTGATTTATGTTTCACAGAGCAAGGTCAAGGTTGCAGAACTCACAGAACGTTCAATAGACGAAACGCGGAGCCAATACATCCCTGTGGCCTTGAACTCTCAGATCCTCTTCTTTTGTGTGGCAGATATGGCCAACATTGACCCTATGTACCAGTACTCTCTAGAGTGGTTCATCAAGATATTCCTCTCTGCTATCGCTAACGCTGAACGGGCAGGTAAGTGGCTCATCAGGATCATCACGTCTGCTAGCTCTAGCAGGTAGCGGGCAGGTTAGTGGTTCATCAGGATCATGACGTCTGCTAGCTCTAGCAAGTAACGGGCAGCTAAGTGGCTCATCAGGATCATCACGTCTGCTAGCTCTAGCAGGTAGCGGGCAGGTAAGTGGCTCATCAGGATCATGACGTCTGCTAGCTCTAGCAGGTAGCGGGCAGGTTAGTGGTTCATCAGGATCATTACGTCTGCTAGCTCTAGCAGGTAGCGGGCAGGTTAGTGATTCATCAGGATCATCACGTATGCTAGCTCTAGCAGGTAGGAGGCAGGTTAGTTGTTCATCAGGATCATCACGTCTGCTAGCTCTAGCAGGTAGGAGGCAGGTTAGTGGTTCATTAGGATCATCATGTATGCTAGCTCTAGCAGGTAGCGGGCAGGTTAGAGGTTCATCAGGATCATCACGTCTGCTAGCTCTAGCAGGTAGCGGGCAGGTTAGTGGTTCATCAGGATCATCACGTCTGCTAGCTCTAGCAGGTAGCGGGCAGGTTAGTGGTTCATCAGGATCATCACGTCTGCTAGCTCTAGCAGGTAGCGGGCAGGTTAGTGGCTCATCAGGATCATCACGTCTGCTAGCTCTAGCAAGTAAAGGGTAGGTTAGTTGTTCATCAGGATCATTACGTCTGCTAGCTCTAGCACTATGTTAGTGGTTCATCAGGATTATAACATCAGTTTGCTCTATCATGAAGCTGGTAGGTTCGTGGTTCATCAAGATCATTACGTCTGCTAGCTTTAGTATATGGCGGGCAGGTTGGTGGTTCATCAGGATCATTGCGTATGCTGCCTATAGGATGTAGCGGGTAGGTTAGTCCTTAAACAAGATTATTTTTCATGTTATAGTCAGCAAAGACAGGCAAATTGAGAAACTTTTTTATCTGGGGATAATTTTTTTAAAATTGTCTTCAACACCTAACATTTTATGTTCATGACAGAGAATCTTCTTATTCCAAGTAAAAGGAATGAGGAACGAGTTTATTGAGAGCTTGGAAAGAGAGGCATTATAATTATGTGGCATGCTGCCCCCCCCCCCCCCCCCCCCACCCACCCGTTTATTTTGTCTGTCTGTCTGTCTATTTATCTCTCTCTCTCTCTCTCTCTCTCTCTCTCTCTCTCTCTCTCTCTCTCTCTCTCTCTCTCTCTCTGTTTATCTGCTACAACAGAGTCGATCGTGGAGCGTGTGCAGCACATCAACTCCACCTTCACATACAGCCTGTTCTGTAACGTGTGCCGAAGTCTATTCGAGAAGCACAAGCTGCTCTTTGGCCTCCTCATGTGTACTCGCATTGAGATGGAGAAAGGCAACATCAATATGGTACGTAGATCTACGCCTCCCCGCAGCCGCAGGCACAGTGTGTTCGTATTAGTGAGGAAAACTCTGCCAACTGAACGGTGTGAAGCTTTTCCCTGTTAGGAGATGGAGGGTAAAAGATTAAAACAATAGCTGGAGGATAAAAATATTAAAACAATAGATGGAGGGTAAAAATATTAAAACAATATGTGAGTTGGGCCAATTCACATAGCACCTATATAATCTGAACCTGAGAGCTATAATTATGTTGGCTGTAAGACGATCCTGCCAAGTAATTAAGTGTTGTCTTTTTGTCTCCACTCAACCAGGCTACCCTTCTCCTTACATTAAAATTCACTGTTACTGTGAGTTTTCCTCTCTACAGGTTCCGTGCGATAAATTGTGAAATGTTTAGTGTATTAGTTGTCCAACAACATCAGGGATTCATTTTTTTAAACGGCAAACTGAGCCAATTCGAACTAGGTATGACAAACTAATGAGTAGAGTGGCTAGTGGTAAGACGTAGCAGGTAGGTATGTAAGAAATAAAAGCTTTACTGATGTAAGTTTTTTTTACAATTTTCTTTTATTGCAGCTACTTAAATTTAAAAAAATTAAAATTAAAATAATGAAAACCAACATCCGGTAATCGAAACTAAAACTAAAACCCAGTCAGTAGCTCTCATACAGCCGCTGAAAGAAAGTAACAAACCACCATGTAAAACACGCAAATGCATGAATATAAAATATAAATATTATAAGTTTCGTGATTTCACTCTCAACAATGTGATGAGTTAATATTATCTATTTGGTAAGATCATTACAATTGCGATCAAACTTAAAATAATCAAAGGATGAATTCAAATTATTGTCCATTCCAATAACAAATACATTACACTACCAGCTCTACATGTACGTCGTCCTGCGACAGTAATTACGATTCAATTTTACACATCACAACTACTGAAGCTTACATGTATATTATTATTAAGCATGTAACGGTCTATAAATCATCACCGCAACGGAAGTTACCTCTATAAATAGACTATATGGGCGCCAACCGTTATGTTACCATTACAATCCTACTCAGTTAGAGTGTCTAAACCATTTTTTTTTAAATATCGGATTCACTATAGCTCCATAATACAAGTTTAAATCTACAGCGAAAAAAGCTAACGAACCATTAATCCTTGCTGCCATTATTATACTTGGCGAATGATTAATAAATTAGCAGCTCTCATCCATGATGTGAAAGAGCAATCGTGTGCATAGACTAACTAAGCCTCCATAACCCCAAGCCTGGTGGCCAGCCTCGAGGCGAGGCATTTGGAGGCCGACCGGGTCAGCTCGTGAGGCTCGTGGCCTTGTCGATAACTCGTAAGCTTCTTTCTTCTGGTTGGAATTCAACGAAAGTAAAACACTAAAACAGAAGCGCCCATTATAAATCTATCTTTTAACTTTAACATTGAAATTAGATTAAAAAATAAAATGACTTTGAATTGTATTTTATATCAATTTTATTTAACTATTGCTGTCAGAGATCTATAGAATCAAATCTGCATCTGCCGTTTAGTGAAGACTCTGCCATTGAAGTATATAGAAAAATTTACATTTCAATATTCATATTTTCATTCCAAGGCTTTATAATGAAAGGGGAAAGAAGGACTCTTGAAGGGATCGATAGAATCTAGATCTAGAGATCTTCATATAATTAATATGATAACGGCTGAGGTTATGTGTGTACGTGCTTATGTATGAGAGAGAGAGAGAGAGAGAGAGAGAGAGAGAGAGAGAGAGAGAGAGAGAGAGAGAGAACAGACAGACAGATAGAGAAAGAGAGAGACACACACAAGAGACAGACACAGTCGTAGCGTATAAAATGAGACAGAAAATTAAAGATGGAGGATGAGAAAAAAAAAAGCGAAAAACAACAAAGAAAATAATACAACGAAACATAAAAAAGGAGATAGTAAAATGGATCAGAGTGTTCAAGTAAATCAAAAATAAAGCCTTCCTTACCTTATGAATTCTCACACTTTGAAAGCACTCTCCGGACACAATTTTTTTATCTCTCCATAAAAAGGGAATGGAACTGTCACGTTCATAATAACATTATAATATTAAAAGATTAAATAGCATTGTAAATGAGGGTGCATTACAGATATTTTATTTGGTAGAATGAGCAGGGTTATTTAAAAAGAGTCACAGAATGGCACACAACAATTATATTTAGACAGTGATGTTGATGCTGATGAACAAAACCAGTTCTCTCTTTACTGAGTATAACACAGCCTTCTTTTGAAAACATAAGTAATCCTAGATGGAAAATAATTCATCCAGAATCGTAAGAGAATATACTTGGTAAACGTAATGAGTAATGCGCTCTAAAATAGCAACCAATCGAAGCAAAAGTAATCAAGGTGTGACGAGATCATTACCAAGCTGGAACTAGTTCGAAGATTCCAGAAGACTCTAGGCCATACAAGTGCGGGCTGTTTTCAATAAACAAGACTAAGTTCTAAGGCTTCAAATATAAACATTATGCAACTTAATAAAACAGTGTACACAGATTTAGTCGATCCGCTACCCAAGATTACGCACCTACGCAGGGTGAGGAAAGCAAGAGCAATAGATCAAATTAGATCTACAGCACAATGCGTTACAACTTACACTGACCATTAATCGCTTACCATAAAATATAAGTTACCAAAGTGCAGAATCATTGCCGCATCCCTTGTACTGTCGAGACTAATGCTCATTGCTCGCTGACTACAGTTGGAGTGGCGTTGGCTGATAGCCGGCGGTACAGTTATTCCCGAGGAGTTACCCAACCCAGCTCCCAAGTGGCTGTCAGTCCGATCCTGGAACGACATCCTGACTCTCCCTGCGCTACCAGCTTTTGAAGGGTTCGCCGTGGATTTCGAGAAAAACGTCAGTGCCTTCAAGAAGATCTTCGACCATGCTGAGCCTCAAGAGTGAGTTTTGTGGGGCACAACGATCGGCTTGGCTATAATAGAGAAAGGATCGATAGTGGATGGCAGATTGTGAGGTTGTCGGAGAAAAGTGGATATTGAGTGAAAGTTTGGGTTGTTGTAGTAGAAAAGGGTTGAATGATAGTTACTGGGGTGCTGTAAGAGAAAGAGAGTATTGTTTCCTGAAACTTTAAGATATATGGTAGAGAAATTGTAGATAGTAACTGGTTCTGGTGTAGACACATAAAGCAGATGAGTGTTTGCAATTTAGTGTATATATATAATTTGTGGCTGTTGTTCAGGGTTCGCGAGATAATGATATGATATAGAAGAAGTAGTCAGGTGATCTAAATAATGACCCTCTATTTTTTTTACAGTATAGCTACATCTAATCACAGAACTAAGGGAGATTATGTGGATATAGACTAAATGTTAAAGGTGCTATCGAATTTGACCTTGTTGTAATCTGTTATGTTCGTAGTTCAATAGTTAAGGCAGTCAAGTTTCATCTGAAGGATTCCAAGTAGATCTAATATCAGTGAAGTTGACTGGTATTTTTTTTATTATAAATAGGATTTATTGAAGTCGATGAGCGATTGTTGTGGTTGCGTAATAGTATAGGATTATATAGTCCTAATGTGTTTCTAATCAATGTTTTTACTGATCAAGATATGATGAAATATATTATGCTATATCTTAGCCTTCTCGTATACAGGTTGTGCCCGGTAATGTTTTGTGAGCAAAAAAGGTGTGTGTGTGTGTGTGGGGGGGGGGGGGCATTTTGTGTGATTGAAGTGAAGATTTTGGTGCAGTCAAGACTTCTTTAAATTAGGCCTGCCTGCTCTCTCCGTGAGAGACTGAAGTCAAGTTTGGCATCGGACAGCAATATAATGTGCGTGTGACTGGCGTCGAGAGTTGGGTGCAGTCAAGACTTATATGATCTATGTAGCAGTGTAATTTCCGTGAGATTGAAACTAGAAGGGTTTGGGTACAGTAATTTGTGTGTGATTGACGTCACGGTTTAAGCGCGTCAAGGCTTCTTTTGTCCACGAATAAATTTTATTTTTGTGTGATTGAAATAGATTTGTGCGCAGTCAAGGCATCTTTAGTCCAGGTATGAGTATAACTTTCGTATGATTGAAGTAGGGTTTGGGTGTAGTCAAGGCATCTTTAGTCTAGGTAGGAGTATAACTTTCGTGTGATTGAAGTAGGGTTTGGATCCAATGAAGGCTTCTTATTCTAGGTGTAACTACCTGGGAGATTCCTTACTGCCTTCTACAAATTACAATAGGACCCACTAGTTAGCTAGTGCAGTGCTTCTTCCTACTCTAAGTAATTGCAGGCCCTAACTTATTATGGTAGCGTGCCTAGCAGCTGTGCAATACTACAGAGTTAACACTCCTGGGTCCTTGAGTATCAGTGGAATACTAAGGCCACTATTCCCTAACTAATATGAGTGGGTGTCGAGACTAAAAATGGCTTCACTCAAAAAAGAAGGAACACAGCAAGAAGTTAAAGTTACCAACACCTATAATAATTTTATTACAAAATGAATGGAATCAATTCTCAAAGAACAAAATACATAAAAGATACCAAATTCAGTGCGTAATACAAGATATTCAACCAAATGATCAAGTAACAAGTACAGTGTACACGCTGAAGATACCAAAACAGAATGCGTATAGATAATAGAAGATACTGCGCGTCAAGAAGAAAGCGAAACAAAATGGTCAGAATCATACCTAGCAGATACTAAACCAGAAGCAAAATAGAAAAAAAAAAATACCGAAACAAAATAGCCAGAACAATAAGTAGCAGATCTATCCTGAAACTGAAGCGCACACAAAATGGTCAGAATAGAAGATACTGAGAAAAGGTTGCGAAAGCAAAATGCGTATAGGAGGTAGTAAGAACTAAACAAAAAGCCAAAAATGCCTTATAGTCAGCCAACGCTGAGAAAAAAATAAATAAAACATAATTATATTCGACATACAGCGTTATCAATAAGATAAATGATTAATCATTCTATCTTAACCTTAAGTGAAAGTTCAGCCTAGCAGAACAAGTATACTTAAATATCATGTTCTAAATCTAACAATCAAGGTCAATCCAACTTTTTTGTATAATATGAGTATGATCTCATATGCGGTTCGTCGTCCAACTTCCCTAGAACAAGGGCCAATACCGACCGAGGAGAATTTACTCCGTCGAAAGGAACAACCCGTTTCCCCAACTAAAACACCACCCGACCGAGATCATAGAATCTACGAAACCGGTGGTTACATCAACGTACTACATCTACATCTTCCGATCAAAGCATCATATAAACTTAGTACAAGAAGTTTCCTTGAATTCCCCAAGATCACCGAATCGAAGTAGGTCCCAAGCCGGCTGAAGAAAAGCTTCTCTGGTCAGCTGGACAGGAACAAAAGAATAGATCGGCTAGTCACTTCATGCAATCTTTGCAGTAAACAAAGTATCTTCAGAATATTCTAGAACATAGAAAGAAATAAACTGCTAGAAGGACGGAGACTGATTTTCCGCCACTAAACTAAGGCTAGGCGCAGACCAGGGCCGTGCTGTAACGGACAGCCCGTAACAGCCAGTCATCACTTGAATTCTGATATGCGCACTCAACCTACATGGTCAGCCTATACTTGCGATATTGGGATCAAAGGCCACGGTCCATCGACTCTAGCGCCTGACCCAGTAACATCTGACTAGGGGGCCTGTTCACAAGGTTACGTAGCATTATTCAGATGGGCCATCATCTGGCTAGCTAACAGCCACCTGTGCGAGGTTTGAACAGTTGATACTTGCATGCTTAGCAGTACACACTGTGTTTTCACTGGACTCTCCTTCCATTTTGTTATCGGATTACATTCAATTCGAATACCATAACAGTAACACCTCTCTTTGTCTGTCACATTCATTCGTTCCTTGTTATTGTACGTGTTCGTGGCGTGTCACTCCAGTGCCGGTATTTAATGTACCGTACCACTGCAATATCAAGTCTCTAAGAGGTGTACATGTGCATCTGAGTTTCAAAGTATTTGAATGTATAGCCTATATACTCAGAAGTTGTGTTGAAAAGGGAGGGTGCAAGGGAGAGAGAGAGAGAGAGAGAGAGAGAGAGAGAGAGAGAGAGAGAGAGAGAGAGAGAGAGAGAGAGAGAGAGAGAGAGAGAGAGAGAGCGAGCGCGCGCACATGGCTAGAACCCCGCAGACCGGCCCATTTGAATAATATTACGCAATCTTGTGAACAGGCCTCCTAGACAGATGTTACTGGCCTGACCGCTCGTCACGTGAACACTGCTGACCGCTACTAAGATCTAGGTCAGCGGCCAAAACAGATGAGTATTGCGAGTTACACGCCTGATCAAATTTACTTGCTTTTTCAATAACTAAGCTTAGATTCATAATTATTTTTGTTATAAAACAAGTCTTAGTAAAAGCTTTGGCAAAATGTAATGAGTTTTGTCATTTCTGGTCTGGCATTTTTTAGAAATTTGAGTAGAAAGTTCTGAATCGAGAAGCGATACAAGATGGCGCCCGGGCCGACACAGGCCAAGTTTTATGACCGGGCTGTAATGCACAGGATGTATCGCGCTATAACATATGGCACGGATCGTGCTACCTTGTGAGTTCGACCTGCGTCTGCTATTGCAAAAGGAAGTAGACTGTCATACCAAGTGATGACTGGCTGTTACGGACTGTCCGTTACAACACGGCTCTGATGTGCTCTCAGCCTTAATCTACTTATAAAACAAGCCGGGAGTGCACTTGGCTGCACCCACAAGCTGACAATTGATATACTATAGGTCTGCTCTAAAGGCCTACTGCCACTGCACATGGGTGTAATTTTTCGGTGATTGAAGTACATGTAGTAGGGTTTGGATGCAATCAAGGCTTCTTTAGTCTAGGTATGAGTATAACGTACGTGTGATTGAAGCAGGGTTTGAGTTTATGCAAGGCTTCTTTAGTCTAGGTATGAGTGTAACTTTCGTGTGATTGAAGCAGGGTTTGGGTTTATGCAAGGCTTCTTTAGTCAAGTTTGATTATGATTGAAGCAGGGTTTGGGTGCAGTCGCGGCTGCTTTAGTCTAAGAATGAGTATAACATTCGTGTGATTGAATCAGGGTTCTGGTTTAGGCAAGGCTGCTTTAGTATAGGTATGAATGTAATTTGCGTGTGATTGAAACAGGGTTTGGGTTTAGGCAAGGCTGCTTTAGTATAGGTATGAGTGTAATTTGAGTGTGATCGACGCCATGGTTTGGGTGCAATTAAGGCATTTATATGCGAGTTGTGAATGTAAGGAATTTTTTTTTTTAAAACGAGGTATGTTAAGAATTAGCGCCGTCCTGGTATGGTACTTGGTGTTTGTCTGTAATCGAAATTATTTTGTAGTCGAGATGTGTTTTTTATTTTTTTAGTTTATGATTGCCTTCTTTTGATTATGTTCCCTTTACTTGAAAGATCAAAGTATTGAAAGTTTTGAAAACAACATTTCATTTTAAATTTGTAGAAACTGATTTGATTTGATTCTTTGTAGGGCAAAAAGCTACAGTATTTAACTTTAAGTGGTTAAAAAAAAATCATGATTAAAAAAAAAAAATTAAAGATATTTGCTCTTAAAGCTACAGAAAATTATGAAATAAAAGAAATCTAAGAGAACATAGCATGATGTGAAATATTCTTTGAAACAAAAAGAGCAATTAAATATTTTTTTTTCTTTTGTTACATCCCGTGTTTCTTGATGATGAACCACCAAGGCCTCGGCCTATTCTGTTTCGCACTCTTCCTCGACCTTTCCTTAATCTTTTTTTCTTTGTCTCATTCTGCGTTTACTCCAATTTTTCTACCCTCTCTGTTAATTTCACTCACGTCCTGTTTTCTCCCGGCCGCCGCTGACTGCGGCAGCCTCCCTCTACCTGGCCGTTGGAGAGAGAAACTCGACAGTTTCCAGGTTATCCTTGTGCTGAAGGCACTCCGCCCTGACAAGGTCACTAACGCCATGCAGCATTACGTCGCGTCGAAGCTGGGCCAGAAATTCATCGAGCCTCAGACCACAGACCTTGGTGTCGTGTTCAAGGACTCGTCTGTGATGTCACCTCTTGTGTTTGTCCTCTCCACCGGAACGGACCCCGCCGGATCTCTGTATCAGTTTGCAAACTCGATGAAGTTTACTGACCGACTGTTTGCAATATCCCTCGGCCAAGGACAAGTGATTCCATTGAATTTGATAGAATTTTTGTCAGTGATAGGGGCGGGTGGGGGAAGGAGGGAGAAAGGAAAGATTGGAAGGTGGATGGGATAAGAGTATCGTATCTCAACACATGAGCGCTATTACACTAAGCACGGCCAGGTTAAAGATCAAACTATCAGATTATCTTAAAACAACACGCCAAGCACCAGCAGGGTGTATCTCCGAAAAGGATCGGTTGCAATGGTTGGTAAAACCCAATCATTTTCAGGCCATATATAGGGTCAATTTAGGTATTTTTATTTGGTTCATCGAAAAGACAGGAACAGTGGGAGAGATAGAAAGAAGAGGAAAAGAAAAAGAGAAAGAGAGAATAGAGAAAATAAAAAAAGAGAGAAAAAGAAATAATAAAGAAAAAGAAAGAGAGCGAGACAGAGAGAGAGAGAGAGAGAGAGGTATTTCTAGCCAGAAATTCCAACAGACGAGAAGGGAATTATAGTAAGGTTCATTTGCTCTTACATTTATTCCTTCAAAATTAAGTTGCAGCGCCATCAAAGATTGCTCGAAATGCATTCTGCTTTACAAATCTCTTCATTCTCAGCTAATACCAACAACCACTCGTGTTATCTCTGTCTCTCTCCCTGTCTGAAAGTGAAGTGAAGCACCGTAAAGCAGTGCAAGCATGTTATGTCAAGTGAAGCATCGTAAAGCCGTGCAAGCATGTTATGTCAAGTGAGCTTCGTTAAGCCCAGCACATGTTACCGTTGTTTACCGCAGGGCCCGCGAGCTGAGGCCTTGATGCGCATTGCCATGGAGAGCGGAGGTTGGGTCTTCTTCCAGAACTGTCACCTCGCGCCCAGCTGGATGCCGGTACTCGAGAGACTCGTAGAGACCATCGACCCAGAGAATGTAGGTGGACTGTAGCTGGACTGTGCCCGAGCTTGACGCTCACATAATAAGGAATGTGGATTGTAGAGAGCTCCCAAATAATAGAATGTTCGTTGGATGCATATGGGAGAGTCGAAAGGGGAAGGTGGGGGGGGGTGTCTTATAGGGCCACAGAATCTAAAGGAACTATCGATAAAGTATTGACCCGGTAAAGTTAGAGGGATCTAATGTAACTAGCTGGGTGATTTCTTACTTATTTCCTACTGCAATAGGACCCACTAGCTACCTATAGAAGCTCAGTGCTTCTTTCTAGTTTAAGTAATTGCAGGCACTAACTTATTATGGTAGCGTGCCTAGCAGCCGTGCAATACTACAAAATTCACACTCATGGGTCCTTGAGTATCAGTGGAGTACTAAGGCCACTATTCCCTAACTAATATGAGTAGGTGTCGAGACTAAAAATGGCTACACTCAAGAAAGAAGGAACACAGCAAGAAGTTAAAGTTACAAACACCTTTAATAAGTTTATTACACGATGAATGAAATCAATTCTCAAAGAACAAAATGTATAAAAGATACGAAACTCAGTACGTAATACAAGATACTAAACCAAATGATCAGAATAAGAAGTACAGTGTACATGTTGAAGATACCAAAACAGAATGCGTATAGATACATATATTAGAAGATAATAAGCGTCAAGGAGATAGCGAAACAAGATGGCCAGGATAATAAGTAGCAGATATTAAAACAGAAGAGTACACACAAAATAGAAAATAGCGATACGAAATGGTCAAAATAATAAGTAGCAGATATTAAAACAGAAGAGTACACACAAAATAGAAAATAGCGATACGTAATGGTCAAAATAATAAGTAGAAGATATTAAAACAGAAGAGTACACACAAAATAGAAAATAGCGATACGAAATGGTCAAAATAATAAGTAGAAGATATTAAAACAGAAGAGTACACACAAAATAGAAAATAGCGATACGAAATGGTCAAAATAATAAGTAGAAGATATTAAAACAGAAGAGTACACACAAAATAGAAAATAGCGATACGAAATGGTCAAAATAATAAGTAGAAGATATTAAAACAGAAGAGTACACACAAAATAGAAAATAGCGATACGAAATGGTCAAAATAATAAGTAGAAGATATTAAAACAGAAGAGTACACACAAAATAGAAAATAGCGATACGAAATGGTCAAAATAATAAGTAGAAGATGCTAAACCGAAGCGTACACAAAATGCCTAATAAGAGGTCGCAAGAACGAAACAAAATGCCTAATAGTAATACCAGTAATAGTCAGCCAACGCTGAGAAAGAAAAGAAATAAAACATACATTAGACATACAGCGTTATCAATAAGATAAACCATTAATCATTCAATCTTAAACTTAAGTTCAAAGTAGCAGAACAAACATAATCAAATGTCATGTTCTAAATGTAACAGTCAAGGTCAATCCAACTCCCCTGTATCAGTATGAGTATGAACTCATTTGCATGATAGCGACCGCTCATGGGTTGGCCTACCGTACCACGTGGTACCTCGCCATTGGTCCAGTCTCAGGTACTCAGTGAGAGACTAGAGAGGGAGAGGGCAAGGGGGTAGGATCATGATTGGGAGCTTTCGTTTTCCGGCAACATTTATTTTAGTGTATGCAATTTCCGGCATTTTTTTTTCTTCCGAATTGTCCCCATTTTTAGAGCATACAAATTCCGGCAAAACTGTACATACAAAAATGACCGCGCCATTTCGGGAAAAAATATGTTCCAGTGTGTTGATCGATTAGTGAAATATGTATTCAACATTTCCCCTCTGCATTTCAGGCTTGGGACTGTCACATTTACGATTCTGTTTTCGCAAATGGGGCTGCATTAGAAATGTTGTGTTTTAATGAAGGCTTGTTTAAATGGATAAAATTCTCCAAAGGCAGTGTTTCATTAAAAGTTGAAGATTTAAAACTATATACAAGTCTGTCGCACATTTTTATAAGATATTGGTTGCTGGCAAGTTGGAACAGCAAATTCTTTGTAGGAATTTTTTTCTTGATATATCACCTGCATCAAACATGGCCATTTTTTCTTCTTCCCATCTGTATTTCTTCAGGTCACTTGCTTTGATTTTTTTCGTACTTCCTTTCAATTTGAAGCTATTTTCAAATATATATATTTACATGTTCGACTTTGATACATGCTCGTAATCGTTGCCGGAAATTGAATGTGCGGCTTCTTCTGATGTTTAGTTTTGCCGAAAAACTCACATGCGGCTTTCTTTGATGTATGGTTTTGCCGGAAATTGAATGTACCCTCATGATTCTAAGAACATCGCCCTAGCGCGAACTCTAGAGCGTGATCAACGCTAGCACTGACGCAATCCCCAGACTTCTCACATGAGAGCGTCAGTTTAAGGAGGCCGTGGCCAGTTTCTCTCCACAACTGGGAGAAGGCATGCGTCAAGTCCGCCTCACACAGACAGTAGCCTTAGGATACTCAATAATATTACAAGACTAGATCTACACCTTGCACAGAATAATGATAATCTGCCAGTTACACTTACGGTACCGGTAATGCAACAGAACTAAGTTTAGGAGAATACTTCTACAGTTTAGTGAGGTGATCATATTTAACAACCAATAATTCATCGATAAAGACATAGGTTAACACAATATTAGGAAAAGGGAAATTCATAGCATCATAACAGGAAGAATTAAGTCAGTCGTTTGTCATTAAGTCATCGATTGCCTGAAGGAAGGAAGTTAAATACATGTACTACAAAAAATAGTGCTTAGAACCCGCCAAATTTACGAGAAAGGACACGGCTTCGCGCTAAATATATTTAAGCTTTACAACAACTTACCCGAATCACGGTGGTATTCACGCAGAATTACAAGAAATGATAATCAAACACAACTTCTCAGTATTACTAGTAGTACTAGAAGTTTCCACAATGTTTCAACAATTCCCACTATGAATGATCACAACTTCTCACTGGCTCAATAATTTCAAACAATATTTCCAACCGACGTGGCCTCTAGATACTCCAAAAATAGTTCCCGGTCAAAGACTTCCCTGGTTTTCCCAGTTCGTCGTCCAACTTCCCTAGAACTAGGGTCACTGCCGACCAAGGAGAATTTACTCCGTCGCACGGAACAACCCGTTTCCCCAGCTAAAAGTAAAACATCACTCGATCGAGTTCATAGATTCTACGAAACTCGTCGTTACATCCACGTACTACATCTAGCATCTGCCGATCAAAGCATCATATAAACTTAGTACAACTAGTAGTTTCCCTAAATTCCCAAAGATCCCCCTAATCAAAGTACGTCCCAAGCCGCCCGAAGAAACGCTTCTCTGGTCAGCTGGATAGGAACAAAAGAATTGATCGGCTAGTCACTTTATGCAATCATTAAGTTAAACAAAGTATCTTCAGAGTATTCTAAAATATAGAAAGAAATAAACTGCTAGAAGAGCGGAGACTAGTTTCCCACCACTGAACTAAGTCTACTAATAAAACAAGCCGGGAGTGCACGTGGCTTCACCCACAAGCTGAGAATTGACTTACTATAGATCTGCTCTAAAGGCCTACTGCAACTGCCACAAATAAATAACTGTACCAGCCTCCCTACACTAAGATGGAGGGATGGTGGACCATTGGGTGTACAATATGGTTTTATTAACTCAACAGTCGTGCTCCTACCGTAGGGGATTGGGGAGCCTGAGAATGGCGGTTATTTTGCTAACGAGAGAACTTAAGGTCACGTTGCCCCGGGTGAATGTCTTAGCAGGCGTGACTGGTGGAATAATTTTACTCTTAATTGTAAGTCAACTGTAGGAAACCGCAGAAACCGGCAACACAAGTATATGAAAGGAACAGTAGTAGTCTCTTTTGTTTTTATAAAGTGTCTCTCACTTTCATCAACCACAGCAAGCGCCAACAGCCCCTCAGCCCCGGTCTTGTCCATCCCTCCCCAGGTCCACAGAGACTTCAGGCTGTGGCTCACCAGTATGCCCAGTTCTGCTTTTCCTGTGTACATTCTCCAGAACAGTTCCAAGATGACGGTAGAACCGCCTAAGGGTATCAAGGCCAACCTGTTGAGGTCTTACCAGAACTTTTCCGACAAGTTCTTCAAACAGTGTCCAGGCAAGGTGAGCTCCATTAGCCCCATATCTCAGACCGTATCATGGCTTTTTTTAGGTCAATAGTCATACTGAGCTAGTATTAGAACTAGATACAACGATAGACAGTTTAAAGTAGGCAGGCAAAAAGAAAGGAGTAAGGATCTTTATTCGATGCTTCGGCCTCATGGTTGTCAGACGTATAGAAAAGATACGGAAAAAAAATAAATTCAAGGTGTCTCATCGGGCAATTGCTAAGTTTTCTGTTACGCTTTTTTTATAAGAATTTGAAAAAAAAGGCGGGGGAGGAAAGGGGGGGGGGCATTATAGAGAGGGCTTTCATAGAGAAGAAGAGACAGAGAGAGGATGAAGAAAAACATAATAAATAGTTCCTATGTAGGCCTATCACTACAAAGAAGATTAAGATGATGACGCTAATAAAGATCGTGATCATGATGAAGATTTAGATGATGACGCTAATAAAGATCGTGATCATGATGAAGATTTAGATGATGACGCTAATAAAGATCGTGATCAAGATGAAGATTTAGCTGATGACGCTAATAAAGATCGTGATCATGATGAAGATTTAGATGATGACGCTAATAAAGATCGTGATCATGATGAAGATTTAGATGATGACGCTAATAAAGATCGTGATCATGATGAAGATTTAGATGATGACGCTAATAAAGATCGTGATCATGATGAAGATTTAGATGATGACGCTAATAAAGATCGTGATCATGATGAAGATTTAGATGATGACGCTAATAAAGATCGTGATCATGATGAAGATTTAGATGATGACGCTAATAAAGATCGTGATCATGATGAAGATTTAGCTGATGACGCTAATAAAGATCGTGATCATGATGAAGATTTAGATGATGACGCTAATAAAGATCGTGATCATGATGAAGATTTAGATGATGACGCTAATAAAGATCGTGATGATGATGAAGATTTAGATGATGACGCTAATAAAGATCGTGATGATGATGAAGATTTAGATGATGACGCTAATAAAGATCGTGATCATGATGAAGATTTAGATGATGACGCTAATAAAGATCGTGATCATGATGAAGATTAAGATGATGACGCTAATAAAGATCGTGATCATGATGAAGATTTAGATGATAGCTTCAATAATGACGAGAATGAGGTTTATCAAAATGATCATCATTAACGACGATAAGTGTAATGTTTATTTGAATGATCATTAAGCATCAGGAAAAAACCATCAATATTGCCGGCTATTTTTGAAGCATGTAAAACTTCCTTCATTTCAGCTCTTTGTGTATTTTTCGTAATGCACATCAGTCTCTAGAATATAATAATGTAGCGGACTGGTTGTATCGACTAACTGACCTGCTGTATTCTGGCCAGGTCCGCGTGTTCAAACATCTCCTCCTGTCAATCTGTTTCTTCCACGCCGTGGTTCTCGAAAGGCGAAAATTTGGAGCTCTAGGCTTTAACATCCCTTACGAGTTCACAGACGGAGATATGAAGATCTGCATCGACCAACTGTCCATGTTCCTACTGGAATACAACGATATCCCCTTCAAGGTTTGTCTCTCTTTTTTACCAAACTGCCAGTCTACTACTCTGTGTTCCTACTGGAAGTGAAATACAACGATATCCCTTTTAAAGTTTGTCTCTCACTTTTACCAAACTGCCTATCTACCTCTCTATGTTCCTACTGGAAGTGGAATACAACGATATCCCCTTCAAGGTTTGTCTCTCTTTTTTACCAAACTGCCTATCTATCTCTCTATGTTCCTACTGGAAGTGGAGTACAACGATATCCCCTTCAAGGTTTGTCTCTCTTTTTTACCAAACTGCCTATCTATCTCTCTATGTTCCTACTGGAAGTGGAATACAACGATATCCCCTTCAAGGTTTGTCTCTCTTTTTTACCAAACTGCCTATCTATCTCTCTATGTTCCTACTGGAAGTGGAATACAACGATATCCCCTTCAAGGTTTGTCTCTCACTTTTACCAAACTGCCTATCTACCTCTCTATGTTCCTACTGGAAGTGAAATACAACGATATCCCTTTTAAAGTTTGTCTCTCACTTTTACCAAACTGCCTATCTATCTCTCTATGTTCCTACTGGAAGTGGAATACAACGATATCCCCTTCAAGGTTTGTCTCTCACTTTTACCAAACTGCCTATCTACCTCTCTATGTTTCTACTGAAATTCTACAATATCTCCTTTAAAGGTTTGTCTCTCGATTTACCAAACTGCTTGTCTAACTTTTCATGTTCCAACTTTAATACGACGTTCACTTCTTCCTTGAGGCATTGTTTTTAATTGTGCCGTACCTAGTACTCAAGTGAGCGTAATGAAGGGTTTCCTGAAAGTTTTTAAATTTATTCAAGCAAAATATTGCAATTTCTTGGAAATCCTTTCAGAACGGAAAGCATTTGAGGTAATCAAATGAATTGGATTCATCATTCAGATAGTGTATCTTCATTTAACCGCAAAACAATGGAGGAGACTCGGTTGTTTGTGGTACTACAAGACCAATATAGTGAAATTTTCAGTTTCAAGAAGTTGTAAGACTTTATTATTGAACCCAAAAGTATTGAATAATATTATGTCTATGCATATGTGTGGATGTCCTGCCGTAGGTCCTTGTGTACACAGCTGGACACATTAACTACGGGGGCAGGGTGACGGACGACTGGGACCGGCGGTGTCTGATGAATATACTGGCGGACTTTTACTGCCTGGAGGCCGTGGGGGGCTCCTACATCTATGGCGAGTCGGGCATCTACAGACAGATGCCTGCCGAATCGGATCATGCGGTGAGAGGGAATCGCAGCTCAGATCCAGTTTTGGGGGAATTGGAAAGATTTTCAATAGAAAAGAATGAAAGACAGAGACAGAAATAGGGAGACTGAGAGAAGGAGACAAAGAGAGGATGCAGAGAGAGGGCGTGATAGATTGAAAATGGCTAAGAGAAAAAAGGATAAAAAGGCGACAAAGACGAAAAAAAAAGAAAAAAAGACGGACACTCGCATAAAAATTGTAGAGAACAAGAGGGTGTGTGTATGTGAGCAAAAAACATAAAGAGAGAAAGATAGAAAGACGGGTGGAATAAAGATGACTTAAAATCACCAAAATAATCTCAATGTAAGCAAACACTATTCTGTACTATCCAACCCCAGGCGTATCTTGAATATATAAAACAACTTCCCATCAACGACCGGCCAGAAATTTTCGGCCTCCATGACAACGCGAACATCACATTTGCCCAAAACGAGACTTCCTTCTTGCTCGACTACCTGGTGATGCTGCAGCCCAAAACGGCATCTGGGGGCGGACTATCGAGGGAGCAGGTACAAACTGTTGATAACAAAGAAAAGCCGGTAGAGATAACCATAGAAACGGTTTCGATTACAAAGTTCTGTGACGTCGGCTACCGTAGCGTGGTGAGAACGGGGAGCCAAGTTTGAAGGACTGTCAATTATAGAGCCAAGTGGGGCATGAGTTTAGGGCGCCAGTTGGTTGTGCAGTCAAAACATTAGAGTGACAATAAGGAGCTCCTGGCTTCGTGCTCTGGTTGTATCTTTTGGTACTAGATTGGGGCACTATACGAATAGCAGATGTTTTTGTTAAGAATTCTTATCTCTTTTAGAAAATTATGGCATGTTTTGATATATTAGTGATTGTAACATTTTATATAGAAATATTTTAGTTAAAAATAACCGAGAGATTGCATTCGTATCTGACTCAGACAATATGTGTGAAATTTACATTTCAGTGGGTAAAAATGGCCAGTTTTAGTCTTTTTTTTTCCGCGTTTTTTTTTTTTTGTAAAATCGGATGTTTTGAGCATAACCTGTCATAAAAATGACATTTTTGACAATTATGGCATGTTTTGATATATTAGTGATTGTAACATTATATATATAGAATTATTTTAGTTAAAAAATGACCGAAAAGCTAAAATGGCGAAAATCGATCCGAACTTCCAAAAATTCAACTGCACTTAAGAATACAGTCTAAATGGAGACAATATTGCAGCTATGAGATTTCAATTACCAATAGATACAGTGTAAATGGAGACTATACTTCAGCTCTCATGAGATGTCAAATACCAATAGATACAGTGGCAATGGAGACAATATTGCAGCTATGAGATCTCAAATACTAATAGAAACAGTGTCAATGGTGACAATACGTCAGCTCTCATGAGATGTCAAATACCAATAGATACAATGGCAATGGATACAATATTGCATCTGTGAGATCTCAAATACCAATAGATACAGTGACAATGGAAACAATATTGCAGCCACTGCATGTCAAATACCAATAGATACAGTATCAATCGAAACAATACTTCAGCTCTCATCAGATCTCAAATACCGTTTTTAATTACTTTGTAACTTTTGAAACGTGATATGTGATATGTGTTGGCTAAAACACATTTTCTTCCTGTTAAATGAGTGATTAGTGTGCTGCCTCTACTCCTCCTATTAAGTGAGTGATTAGTGTGCTGCCTCTACTCCTCCTATTAAGTGAGTGATTAGTGTGCTGCCTCTACTCCTCCTATTAAGTTAGTGATTAGTGTGCTGCCTCTACACCTCTTATTAAGTTAGTGATTAGTGTGCTGCCTCTACTCCTGTTAAGTGAGTGATTAGTGTGCTGCCTCTACTCTTCCTATTAAGTTAGTGATTAGTGTGCTGCCTCTACTCCTATTAAGTGAGTGATTAGTGTGCTGCCTCTACTCTTCCTATTAAGTGAGTGATTAGTGTGCTGCCTCTACTCTTCCTATTAAGTGAGTGATTAGTGTGCTGCCTCTACTCTTCCTATTAAGTGAGTGATTAGTGTGCTGCCTCTACTCCTCCTATTAAGTGAGTGATTAGTGTGCTGCCTCTACTCCTCCTATTAAGTGAGTGATTAGTGTGCTGCCTCTACTCCTCCTATTAAGTGAGTGATTAGTGTGCTGCCTCTACTCCTCCTATTAAGTTAGTGATTAGTGTGCTGCCTCTACACCTCTTATTAAGTTAGTGATTAGTGTGCTGCCTCTACTCCTGTTAAGTGAGTGATTAGTGTGCTGCCTCTACTCTTCCTATTAAGTTAGTGATTAGTGTGCTGCCTCTACTCCTATTAAGTGAGTGATTAGTGTGCTGCCTCTACTCTTCCTATTAAGTGAGTGATTAGTGTGCTGCCTCTACTCTTCCTATTAAGTGAGTGATTAGTGTGCTGCCTCTACTCTTCCTATTAAGTGAGTGATTAGTGTGCTGCCTCTACTCCTCCTATTAAGTGAGTGATTAGTGTGCTGCCTCTACACCTCCTATTAAGTGAGTGATTAGTGTGCTGCCTCTACACCTCTTATTAAGTTAGTGATTAGTGTGCTGCCTCTACTCCTGTTAAGTGAGTGATTAGTGTGCTGCCTCTACTCCTCCTGTTAAGTGAGTGATTAGTGTGCTGCCTCTACACCTCTTATTAAGTTAGTGATTAGTGTGCTGCCTCTACTCCTATTAAGTTAGTGATTAGTGTGCTGCCTCTACTCCTCCTGTTAAGTGAGTGATTAGTGTGCTGCCTCTACACCTCCTATTAAGTGAGTGATTAGTGTGCTGCCTCTACACCTCCTATTAAGTTAGTGATTAGTGTGCTGCCTCTACTCCTATTAAGTTAGTGATTAGTGTGCTGCCTCTACACCTCTTATTAAGTGAGTGATTAGTGTGCTGCCTCTACACCTCCTATTAAGTGAGTGATTAGTGTGCTGCCTCTACACCTCCTATTAAGTGAGTGATTAGTGTGCTGCCTCTACACCTCCTATTAAGTGAGTGATTAGTGTGCTGCCTCTACACCTCTTATTAAGTTAGTGATTAGTGTGCTGCCTCTACTCCTGTTAAGTGAGTGATGAGTGTGCTGCCTCTACTCCTCCTGTTAAGTGAGTGATTAGAGTGCTGCCTCTACTCCTCCTGTTAAGTGAGTGATTAGTGTGCTGCCTCTACTCCTCCTGTTAAGTGAGTGATTAGTGTGCTGCCTCTACTCCTGTTAAGTGAGTGATTAGTGTGCTGCCTCTACTCCTGTTAAGTGAGTGATTAGTGTGCTGCCTCTACTCCTCCTATTAAGTGAGTGATTAGTGTGCTGCCTCTACTCCTCCTATTAAGTGAGTGATTAGTGTGCTGCCTCTACTCCTGTTAAGTGAGTGATTAGTGTGCTGCCTCTACTCCTCCTGTTAAGTGAGTGATTAGTGTGCTGCCTCTACTCCTGTTAAGTGAGTGATTAGTGTGCTGCCTCTACTCCTCCTGTTAAGTGAGTGATTAGTGTGCTGCCTCTACTCCTCCTGTTAAGTGAGTGATTAGAGTGCTGCCTCTACTCCTCCTATTAAGTGAGTGATTAGTGTGCTGCCTCTACTCCTGTTAAGTGAGTGATTAGAGTGCTGCCTCTACTCCTCCTGTTAAGTGAGTGATTAGTGTGCTGCCTCTACTCCTGTTAAGTGAGTGATTAGTGTGCTGCCTCTACTCCTCCTGTTAAGTGAGTGATTAGAGTGCTGCCTCTACTCCTCCTGTTAAGTGAGTGATTAGTGTGCTGCCTCTACTCCTCCTGTTAAGTGAGTGATTAGTGTGCTGCCTCTACTCCTCCTGTTAAGTGAGTGATTAGTGTGCTGCCTCTACTCCTGTTAAGTGAGTGATTAGTGTGCTGCCTCTACTCCTGTTAAGTGAGTGATTAGTGTGCTGCCTCTACTCCTCCTGTTAAGTGAGTGATTAGTGTGCTGCCTCTACTCTTCCTATTAAGTGAGTGATTAGTGTGCTGCCTCCATTCCTCCTGCAACATCAGGTAATGGAGCAGACGGCGACCGCAATGCTTGAAAAGGTTCCTGAGTCGGTGGACATGAAAGTGGTCCAGGAAAAATACCCCGTTAAATATCAGCAGTCGATGAACACAGTGCTAGCCCAGGAGGTAATCAGGTAAAGTCTAAGAAGTCACACAGTCAAAGGGACGGTGAATTGAAGAATTGAGTGATTCTTGACCAATATGCAGATTTTGCGTTGACGTAAGAACTCAGTTATAGAAAAAGAGACGCAAAATAATATAAAACTAGTCATTAAGTCTGTATTGATGCTCAACTGGTGTTGTAAAATTTACCTTCGTATTGGATTTGCGCTCTTACTTCATACAAAACTTTGAGAGACCCAAGACACCGGAGCGTTAACACAACATCACAAACTTATCGCAGACAGAACTTGAATTGCAACGAGACTAATAATTTTGATCTTTCATCCTCTAATCCTCCTTACGGCGCACTGACAGTCGCTAACAACATTGTTGTGGTTTATTCATGTCACCCTACCCTGCTTTAGGTAAAAACCGATAGTTGAGTGTGACAAACATTGGCTCTATACTCCACCCTTCCGCAGGTACAACCGTCTACTGAATGTTATACAGTCAACATTGCGTGATTTGCTTAAGGCTCTAAAGGGCCTGGTCGTCATGTCACAAAAGTTAGAGGAGATGGCCAACTCACTCTTCATCAACACGGTTCCTACTCTGTGGAGCAGTAAAGTAAGACTCGGGCTTTATCACCCATTCTGTTTTATTATTTGTTATATAGTTTTGTTTACCTTATTCCCTCTTCATCCTCTCAATTATCCCATTCCAGTGATTCAAGAGAAACAATATAATCAAATGCATATGTAGGGAGGCTGGTATAGAACTTATATTTATTTGTGGCAGTAACAGTAGGCCTTTAGAACAGATCTTTAGTGTGTCAATTATCAGCTTGTGGGTGGAGCCAAGTGCACTTCTAGCTTCTTAATATTATTATACTTAATTTAATGGCGGAAAACTAGTCTCCGCCTCTCTAGCGGTTTATTCCTATTTCTTCAATAATTCGAAAGATACTTTGTTGTAATGATTACATTGACTAGCCGATCTATTCTTTTATTCCTGTCCAGCTGGCCAGAGAAGCTTTTCTTCGGTCGGTTTTGGACGTACTTTGATCGGTGGATGCCGGAATCATACGTAGATGTAACGATGGCTTCCGTAGATTCTATGATCTCGGTCGGGAGGTGTTTTAGTTGGGGAAACGGATTGTTCCATTCGATGGAGTAAACTCTCCTCGGTCTGCATTGGCCCTTGTTCTAGGGACGAACTGGGAAACCAGGGAAGTCTTTGACGGGGGACTATGCCGACTGAGTATATTCTATAAATTGTAGAGCTCGGAAAGACTCCTTGTCAGTACCTTTCTGGAGTATCTGGAGGCCACGTTGGATAGTACTATTGTTTGGAATTACAGTGAGAAGTTATTGTGACCATTCCTAGTAGATATTATATTGTGAAAGCTACTTGTGTTGGATAATCATTTGTTTTAATTCTACGTGATTATCACCGTGACTCGGGCGTTGGCTGACTATTAGGCATTTTAACTAGATCTAGTATTAGGCATTTTTACTAAGGCACATTTATTGGGCATTTTGGTTCGATATTTTCTTTGTTGCTTTTGGATCCTCTTTGGATTTTGGATTTTATTCTTTGAGAATTGGTTTCATACATTGCTAATTGAGTATTCGTGGAATAAACATATTATAGGTGGTAACTTTAATTTCTTCTCTTTTGTGTTCTTCCTTTTCTGGAGTGTAGCTATTCTGTTCTTTTCAATTTTCGACACCCACTCATATTAGTTAGGGAACAGTGGCCTTAGTACTCCACTGATACTCAAGGACCCAAGAGTGTGAACTCTTTAGCATTGCACGGCTGCTAGGCACGCTACCATAACCAATTAGGGCCTGCAATTACTTAGAGTAGGAAGAAGCGCTGAGCTTCTATAGATAACTAGACTAGTGGGTCCTATTGTAGTATTAACTAAGTAAGTTAATGGAATATCCACCCCCCTAGGTCTAGTTACATTTGGTGGCAGCGGTGGGATTTTGAGTATATCCCTTGAGTGGTGTCGAAGTTGAAGTCTCTAGTTGTTTTTCTGTTCAGTTTTCTTTCCTTGTTTGGAACACGAACCTCCTCCCTTGCGCTCCTTGTCTTCTAAGTTCTAGTCCTTTACAATGCCTAGTGGTCAGCCAGCCCCGACTGCTGCAAGTGCAAAGCGAAAGAAGATGATCGTCTACGCACCGAGAGAAATAACGGTTGATAAGTTTTACGGCGATGGAGGAGTCGGGGAAACAACAAGATTCCTCTGTCGCATTGAGAGGGCCTGGCAGTGCCTACACATTGACTCTGACAAGGAGAAAATGTCCTATTTATATGAGAAAGTCGGAAAAGAGGTGGAAAGAGAAATACGGTGCCACCTGGAGGGGAGAGCAGCTACTGCCGACCAGGCCTTGGAGATAATTAAAAGGCGCTACGGCGAGAAAAGAACTCTTCCTGCTCTGAAGAGGGCTTTCTTGAATACCAAGCAGAGAAAGGATGAGGGCGTCCGTGCCTTTTCCCATAGGCTGAAAGAAGCCTTCGATGCCGTGACTTCGCGGCAAAGAGACACCGAGATCGAGCCGTCCCCAACCAGTGAACTACGAGACACTTTTGTGGAGAACCTAAGGGACAGGCAGACAAGGCGGCATTTACGGGGCCAGCTCACCTCGTCGCCAAATGCCACATTCAACGAGATACGCCTCCAAGCACAAAAGATGGAGGATGACGACAGCGACAGTGAGGGAGAAGAGGCGAGAGCAGGCTTACGTCAGGTCACCGCATTAAGTTCAGAAGAGAGCAATGACTACAATGAGGCGGTCGAGCTTCTAACCAAGCAAGTGGCTAAACTTACAGGCCTCCTAATCGAGCCGGAACATCAAAGGATTAGCCAGTCTCGCTGCGGTGGAGATAGGCCGCGCCCCCACGCTCACCGACATAACCTGAGATCATCAGAGGGGCGGAACCCACGCTTGACATGCGCTGTCTGCTTCAGATGTGGTAGACAAGGCCATTTTGCCACAGTTTGCGCCCAAGAGTCGAACTCGGACTTTAGTGTAAGCCCCGCCTCCCGTGGAGGCTATGAGCGACGTGTTACGCAAGGAGTGACACCACGAGGTCAAGTCTGTTCCAGGAGCATATCTACGGACTATGGAGGAGAAACGGAAAGGAAAGTAATCAGCTTCAATGATTCAGGAACAGTAAAGTGGTTCAACGTCAAACGTGGCTTTGGATTTATTACCCCTGATGGCACCAGAGAGGACATAATAACCAATTAGGGCCTGCAATTACTTAGAGTAGGAAGAAGCACTAAGCTTCTATAGATAACTAGACTGGTGGGTCCTATTGTAGTAGTAACTAATTAAGTTAAGGGAATATCCACCCTGTAGATCTAGTTACACATACATGGACAGTTTAAAACTTTTGTAATTGTTGTTTTATAATCTTCTTCATGACTTTTATTCCCTTTGCGTGCCTCACCACCTTCTTCCTCTACCATTCGAGCACAATTCTTTTTCCTCATATCTCTTTCATTGCCTTATTTTTTCTCCTTCTCATTCTGATTTAATCAAAAAGTGATGATGTCCTTTCTTGCAGTATTTATTTCTTTTCTTTTCTTCCTAAATCCTTTGCCTCTCCCACCATTTCGCCACTTGTATCTAATCATTTCTTACGTGATAATAACAACCAAGCCATCTAGTGTGTTTGAAACTAACGTGTCTTGTGTCCCGGCTTTTTTTTGCAGGCTTACCCTTCTCTGAAGCCGCTCGGTGCCTGGATCACAGATCTCAACACTCGCATGGACTTCATAAAAAACTGGGTCGACAATGGCATGCCTCTCGTGAGTTTCCTGGCTCATGCCTGCCACATTTTCTCCATCATCGTGAAAGCACTGGGAACGTGATAAAGTCCGGGAATATAAGTCCCTCGCTGAAAAGGCGTACCTTTCTTTTTTGGCCTCGGAAATGCTGATATTCTAGTAATTTGCCAACTGCTGCTGTATGCTGAATCAAATGTTTTATGACCAATGAGAGTCCTTTTCTGTCATTGCTCGTGCAGCCTTGCTAAATAACACAAACTTGAATATCATATTCAGGGCCTGCACATTTCTTGATATCCGTCTCAAAGTTCGTAATCCCTACAACATTATCGCTTAGTCAAAAATCTGCGAAAGAATCAAAGAATCAAGATGTCATACATACTTATGCTTGGTACGAATGAGAATTGTCTGTGATGCCTCAACATGCTTGTCCCTCGGCAGAATTCTCTCTCCCCACCTTCCCCTCCCCTCCCCTCTTTTTAAGTTTCCTTTTTCCAACAGTGGCGCATATTCTCTCCATTGTCATAGCAATAGTTTCCTGTGCTTGTTTAGCCTAGAAGTGACCTTACCAGCTTTATACTTCTACATGAGCTTGCTGTCAAAGCTGTCCTTCTTTTGTCCATGTGTCATTAAAAGTTTCTTTCTGTTACGTGTCATAACTGTCTCAGCAGCAACATCAACAATCTTATCCGTATCTCCTTAGCAACAGCACCGTCATTTCCCTGGCACCACTTTCACTACTTTCCCACTGTAGCAACATTTCTGGCTTGTTGCCGGTCGTGTGCACTCCTGGAGGATCGTCACTTAGTCACCATCACCAGCGAAGGTTGTTCACATGCTATTAGTTGTAGTAGCATTATCACAAGTTTTGTGTTGTCATACCTGCTCTCGTTAACAGCACCGCTATACCTGTTTCAACCGCAGCAGTTTTTTTCTTCTCAACTGTACCTGCTTTCACCACTTTTCCTGATTCCCATTAAATGAGTTGTAGCATGACAGTACAGATTTTTCTTTTAATCTTAGGATGAATATTAGATGAATATTGTGCGGGTGACAAGTTAAAATGCATACTTCTGACATCAACATAAAGGCTGTTTTAATTTGTTTTTTTTCTTTACCTAAATTATTTTTATATATCTATCTGTATGAAGTTGACACGCATCTTTTTTTTTAGAAAATTAAGGATGTCTAGCTGATCTAAGTTGAAGGATGTTGGTTTGCTGACATCCTCAATGCCTGCACTTCCAGCGTCACTCCGATCTGCTCGTTGTGGAGAGAATCTCAGCTCAAAGTTTCTCTTTAGACCACAGCTCAGGAAAATCACTCAAGTGACTTGCAGAAACTATTTTAGGGGAGGGATATTGGACATCATGGAGGTGCTACATTACTTAACAAATTCTGCAAAAGAACAAAATTAAAGATGAGATTTTTGAATACAGCAAAATGAATATATGAAAGCTAAAGAGGGAAACTGGATGTGCAATAGATTAGATGTCAAAGGTCCTAGCAGTTGTCACTTAGGTCCTGGAAAATTGTCTGTGCGAATGTGTGTTAAACCCATCAATCTTTGAGTGCTGCCAAAAAAAAGTTTAGTTGAAAGCTTCAATGTGGACGACCTCCTCCTGCCAGGTGTTCTGGATCTCAGGGTTCTTCTTCCCTCAAGCCTTCCTCACGGGGACGCTCCAAAATCATGCTCGCAAGGTCAAGATCTCTATCGATTCCATCAGCTTTGACTTCAAGGTGAGACATTTAATTTATTTCTAAGCAAATCTCGTTCAGACGGCGGTTTGTTCGCACGTTTTGATGGTCTCTTGAACTATATACTTTTGGCTTCTGGAATGAAACAAATCCTATTTCACTTTCAGTCTTTGGAGTGGCTTTATTTACAAGCTCTTATATGCTAAAAATAAACTACATGTAAATATGCAACAACAGAAACTGAAAGGCCAAAGATAACGTACAAAAATAACTCAAAACAAACAAACGAACAAACAAACAAACAAACAAACAAGAAATTAGAAATGCGTACCGTTTTTGCAGCTACTTATATGAAAAAATCTTGGGGACTGAAATGACTAAAAAGTACTCTAATAAGTCAAGATCAACTACATGTATGATTTGAAGTGTAGCGCATTTAAATCGACGAAGTATTTATCAACTTTTCGAAACCTTTTAAAAATTTTCAATGGAAATGTCATTAGATAGCCACCGCAAGGCCTGGTTATTTTATTCCTGATCTAGTAGGAAGATATTTGATGCAAATTTAGATCTTTGTAAATTAAATTCTTTACATAGAACCTACAATGGCCTGGCTTAAGCTATTGGCCGAACTGGATATTCCCGAAACGTCCGTCCACAGGTCAAGAACAAGGAGATCCACAAGGCCCCTAAGACTGGTTGCTACATAGACGGCATGTTTCTGGAAGGCGCTCGCTGGGACCATCATATGAAGACTCTGAACGAGTCGAAGGCTAAGGAACTCTTCACGAGCATGCCTACCATCTGGTTGATTCCAACGCCCAACAGAATATCATCCGATTCTGGTGTTTATAATTGTCCTGTCTACAAGACGTTGACCAGAGCAGGTTAGCTCTCTGATACTCTCTCTCTCTCTCTCTCTCTCTCTCTCTCTCTCTCTCTCTCTCCTTTTCTCTGCACTGGGATTTAGATCTAATATAATGAATCAATCTAATTCCAATACCTAATGGCATGTATTGGCTGTTTGTATCACCAGGCACGCTGTCTACCACCGGTCACTCGACCAATTTTGTGTTCACTGTAGATATACCGTCAGAGAAATCCCAGAGACACTGGATCAAGCGCGGAGTTGCCCTCATGTGTGCTCTCAACTTCTGAACAATCACGTTACTTATTTGCATGAGAAAGGAACAGTGCCGAGTGGCCACTGAGCTTTTTTTCCCATCTTTGTAAAATTTAAAAAATTAGTGAAGAACTTTAGAGATAAAGATACTCTAATTTCAACGCCGTTTTAAGAGCGTTATGGATACAAAGTTTTAAAATCTGCTGGGAGAAGTCTGTCTACTCAAGAGTCTGCAATGATCAGATCTCCCGTTCAGTCTGCTTGCCTAAACCTAATGAAGAGAAAAAACAGACATGGATTTAGTTTTTCTACCTAATGTATAATACAGTAACTATCAATCGGGAGTATAACATTTTAGTCACCTCTCATCCTCTAAGAAGGAATTGGTCTTATCATATCAAGCGTAGAACAGAGAATCTTCAGACCTCTCATTTCCTCTCAGAAGATTCTGATCATAACAAGCTTATAGTAGAGTAGAGAATCTTCCGACCTCTCACTTATACTCAGAAGATTCTGATCATATCAAGCTTAGAGTAGAGAATCTTCAGACCTCTCACTTCCTCTCAGAAGATTCTGATCATAACAAGCTTATAGTAGAGTAGAGCATCTTCAGACCTCTCACTTCCACTCAGAAGATTCTGATCATATCAAAACTTAGAGTAGAGAATCTTTAGACCTCTCACTTCCTCTCAGAAGATACTGATCATAACAAGCTTAGAGTAGAGAATCTTTAGACCTCTCACTTCCTCTCAGAAGATTCTGATCATATCAAAGTAGAGAATCTTTAGACCTCTCACTTCCTCTCAGAAGATACTGATCATGGCAAGCTTAGAGTAGAGAATCTTTAGACCTCTCACTTCCTCTCAGAAGATTCTGATCATATCAAAGTAGAGAATCTTTAGACCTCTCACTTCCTCTCAGAAGATACTGATCATGGCAAGCTTAGAGTAGAGAATCTTTAGACCTCTCACTTCCTCTCAGAAGATTCTGATCATATCAAACTTAGAGTAGAGAATCTTTAGACCTCTCACTTCCTCTCAGAAGATTCTGATCATATCAAGCTTAGAGTAGAGATGCACTAGATCCCTAACTTCCTCCCAGAAGATTTTGAGGAGAGAATATTTAGATCATTCTACCTCCGTAAAGGTTTAGATCCAAGGAATGTTATTCTACTTTTTCAGTAAACCTAGAACATTTGATATGAGCTTTTCAGTAAGTCCTGGAGAGTCTCTTTTGGGTGAAACTCTTTGCAAACTGTGAACTGTTTTAATTCCCCCAGTCATAGACTTAGCTATGAATATACGTTCATCCAACCAGTGTGAACAAATATACCATGCCCACTTAATCGGCATAAAATTAAAACAGATTAAAATTTTGAACTAACTTTATTTCATTTCTAAGTTATACCGACGCAGTTCCTTTCTCTATTTATTTATTTATTTTTTTATATAAATAAAACTTTATGATTGATAATAAAATTACTCTTTTATACATTACCATTACCCAGACTTTCTTGCTTTTTATTTATTTAGATTTTTTACACAAACATTAGTAGCCTTAACTAGAGTTCTATGAAAGTGAAACTAAATATTTCGATACCAAATGAAACCAGAAGCATTAGGCGAGGCTACTTTGTTGCCAAAACATGACACACTCTAAAAATGAAATAAAAAAAAGATTAACTGGTAAATACTAATCCTATTATTCTATCTTCCCATTTCTTCTCACACCTCTTTACGATTATTTTCGGCACTTATTTAGATTGATCTACTGCAAGAACTTTCATACCGTCTTGTCTCTATACTTATGTTTCATTTCAAATCGTTTTGTTACCGTATGTGACCCTGAGAGACACTACGTCGTTACGTAATTTAGGACTTTGGAAATAAAAAAAGGAATTAAAACAAATGGGCTCCAGGTCGAAAAGGGGATATACGTTATATAATTTGTACTTCTAAAGCAAACTGCAGAGCCGGAACCAAAGATAGTAAAACAAGACTAGCTCTGGGCGCCCGCTAATCACAGACACGTCATAGATCAGATAACTCCGAGATAGTTAGCTGTAATTAAATTAGATTGGTTATATAGAAGGTGTCACAAACATGCATTAATCAATAGTTGTTCGTGTTATGACCCTCTGTAATCTGATGATCACCCTGTAATCTTTAGCTCTCATTTTTTTTCTTTTGAACAAACCAAAAAAAAAAAAAATACTGTTTTTCTTACCTTCTACATTACCTCAATCTTATCTATTATAACAGTCGAAATGTGTGGGTTTTTTGTTAGAATCAATAGCATAAAAACAAAAGCGTGGACAATTTTTGTGCTATTAGGGTGTTTCTTTTCCTCACCACGATCATCCTAAAACAAAAGTTGAAATTGTTCACTACGTAACCTGAATGGCTACGAAGTTCTTTACCATAGAATCGCTCTCTTGCAATTCGTTTTTTTTATTTTATGTGTAGAGCTGGTCGATACATCGGATTCTTCCACCTCCCTTTCTCCCCCCTCACCCCCATCTTTTTCTTTTTGCAAATCCGGTATCGCATCTGACGTAAGAATAATTGCTAGAAATTTATGGCATTCGAAACAAACGTTTTTAACTACTCTTTCAGACTGAGGAAAGAGGTTGATCTTAGAATCTTATAAACGATTTAAATTGTTCAAGTCAATAAAATAAATGTTTAATTAAGCTGAACTTCTTATCGATAACTCGTCTGCAAAATAACAAAATTGCCAGTAAGTCATAAGTAATAATTTTTTTTTTTAATTCAAATATTTTGTCCGATGTGAAATAAGCAGCGGTTATAAAAAAAAACAAAACAAAAACAACAAAACTGTTGCTATGATTGAAAGTGCAACATACATCAGTCGTTCTTATATTTCCTTTTTTTGTGCTGTTCTTCGTGTATAGGCTGTTTAATGGTCACGTGGACAATGACAAGTATTTCTTATACACGCAACGCATTGTAGAAAGAAATGACAGCAGTTTTGTGACCTAAGAATAAACCGTTATAAAAGATTGTACATAAAATGCTCTAAATCATAGCAATTAATTTATAAAAATTTATAAAGTATTGTCCGTCTTCAAAATGACTTTACGAGTCGAGTATTACAAGTACGTTGTATATACACTGTATATAAATCGACTGGTGCACGTGCCGCAGAGAAAGCGTGCCTCACGCAAGGACCAAGCCTCCTCCGCTTCAACTACCACTACCCTCTGGTGCCCTACTTGCTGACCACTCTTTAGGGCTCGGATTGAACTTGTCAGTCATCTCCGGATCAACAGTCACCGTTCATCAACTACCACTACCCTCTGATGCCCTACTTGCGGACCACCCTTCAGGGCTCGGATTGGACTTGTCAGTCATCTCCGGACCATCAGTCACCGTTCATCAACTACCACTACCCTCTGGTGCCCTACTTGCGGACCACCCTTCAGGGCTCGGATTGGACTTGTCAGTCATCTCCGGACCAACAGTCACCGTTCATCAACTACCACTACCCTCTGGTGCCCTACTTGCGGACCACCCTTCAGGGCTCGGATTGGACTTGTCAGTCATCTCCGGATCAACAGTCACCGTTCATCAACTACCACTACTCTCTGGTGCCCTACTTGCGGACCACCCTTCAGGGCTCGGATTGGACTTGTTAGTCATCTCCGGATCAACAGTCACCGTTCATCAACTACCACTACTCTCTGGTGCCCTACTTGCGGACCACCCTTCAGGGCTCGGATTGGACTTGTCAGTCATCTCCGGATCAACAGTCACCGTTCATCAACTACCACTACCCTCTGATGCCCTACTTGCGGACCACCCTTCAGGGCTCGGATTGGACTTGTCAGTCATCTCCGGATCAACAGTCACCGTTCATCAACTACCACTACCCTCTGGTGCCCTACTTGCGGACCACCCTTCAGGGCTCGGATTGGACTTGTCAGTCATCTCCGGATCAACAGTCACCGTTCATCAACTACCACTACCCTCTGGTGCCCTACTTGCGGACCACCCTTCAGGGCTCGGATTGGACTTGTCAGTCATCTCCGGACCCACAGTCACCGTTCATCAACTACCACTACCCTCTGGTGCCCTACTTGGTGACCACCCTTCAGGGCTCGGATTGGACTTGTCAGTCATCTCCGGACCCACAGTCACCGTTCATCAATCTAGAATGAAGTCATGGACATCTTCGACTCCTAAGGGCAAACAACAACAACAGCAACAACACATTTTATACGCATTGATCTGTTATAAATCATCTCTTGAGAAGCAATATAGCACTCTATATCACTAGCATAAGAAAACTCACTCCTCCAAACTATTTTAATCCAGGGTTTGCTGCTTATGGTGCATATTCTCAACATTTTCGCGACTTCATAGTGTGTCGAAAATGATTCTTGAACATTCATAATATCGTGTTTTATTAAAAGAAAAAACAGTTTCATTTAAAAAAAGCTAAAACCTTGTTTCGCATATATATTATAACAATTGGCAAATGGAAGGCTATATTTCACATTAACAAGTTTTGACAAATAAAAATCTTCTCACTAAAGATCATTATACATACAATGTAGTAATTGGCAAGAAATAACATGAGCTTAGAAGAAACAGGAGTACCAATAAACTATTAAAACAGTTTGTTTTTCAGCTAAATGGTCGAAGAGTTTTTTACAATCAATGTAAGCCTTGCTGTTTATAGCGTTTGTTTCCTTGGGTGTTGAGAGAGCGTTTCTATTTAAAGATCGTCGTGGAATTACTTATAAATATATTCACTTCCTCTGACAACGTTTCACACTACTGCAGTTTGAGATAAGTCTTTTGACCATAGTCAAGCCGTTACTTGGTCGAAGACCGAGGGATAGCATAAAAGTAGGTACCACAAAGTGGTATTTGAGTAAAACCAATTTCACTATAAAGATCTTGTGGCGACATGAAATTCCCAACAAATTTCATCATTTTAAATACCTGCAGTGTATGAATAACAAAACAAATTACACGTTTCAAAAGAAGAAAAAAACAATCTTTCCAGTGATATAAGTTTTGTTTGTGTAGACTCATTATAAGGCAGTTTTTAAAAGGTTTTAAAGTAGGGTAATTTTGACGTCATCAGCGATGCGTTATCTTTTCTACCGCCGGGAGATAGGGACTTTGTGGTACCTAATAAAAGTATATAAAAATCTAGATAACTCAAACGTTGTACCAATTTTTTCTTCCACACTAGGCCTAATGAAGTACTGGATCGTCGATGTAAAAACTCGACCTTGATTTCTTTTTTTTAAAAAAGAAGATTACATAAACTCACCGCCACCAGAAACAACTTGTTTGTAGTAAAACCTCCTAACTACTTTCCACTTGGTTGCGGTAGGACACTCGGGTGTCTTGTCGCGCACAGTTTATACCAGCGTCACTCCACGCACAGAATCGAGTGGCGGCTTTTAGGATTTGTTTTTGAGGCTTTTTATCGCCGCTTTACCAAAAACTGAGTTTTCTTGCATATTTTCTTGTTTGTGTTGGTGTAGATCTAACAGATCTTTTAAAATCATACAGGTCACTTTATTAAAAGTAAGCATGCTTACCCTTTCAAATGAACAGAAGAATTGATTTTTGTTCCATATTATCTAAAAAAAACAAACCCAAAAATATTCTGATCACTACAAACATTAAAATTTCAAAAACTTAGATTGTTACTTCCTGCATCCGCACTTCTGATACTTTTACTTCTCAAATCAGATCTGTTGTTTTGGGATTAGAGTGTCAAAATCCTATCCAATTTTCCTCTTCGGTATTGTAACAGTCAGAAATGCACTAGCTAAGCAGTCTGGAAAGTTTATTATAAACGAAAATCTTGCCTAGATCTAGATTTTTTTTTTTAAATCGAAAATGTGTATAGATTTGTAAAAAAATATGTATTAACCATTTATAATAGTAAAATCTTGTCTCAATCTGAAATGTCTATTAAGCAACAATCGTTATAGATTTGCAAAAATTTGTTACGAAGAGCAATGGAAAATTTATCGTAATTATAAACCTAGTTACATTAAATAATGAAAAAAATCACGATCAAAATTCCGTATCAATTTAAACAATTTTGACGAAAAAGAGTGATAAAAACATTTTTACTCGAAAATCTTGACTAATTTAAAATTATTGTCAGAATAAAACATTTTCTATAGGACTGGTTTTTCAAAGATTTATGAAAAAAAGTAAAGGATAAAAATTTAGAGTACTAGGGATTAATCTTGTCTAGGTTTCCGTAGTATTTGTCGGAAAAACAAGACGTAGGCAAAATCAACACACACGACGGGAAAAAATGATCATTAGAATTTTAAAAGATAGATTTCCCGAGATTAATGATTGATAAGATACCTGTCTGGGAACTCGAGTCTATTTTTTAAAATAAGTCTAGATTGTAGTTTGATCAGAGCTCAATTTAACTAAACTAATGTTAGCTTAGATCTAAATAATATTTAGCAAGATCAAGCTAACATTAGCTCAGAATGATTTCTAAAATTCTAAATATCTTGTAACCCTCAGAGATATCTAGCCAAAGGCTTGCACTAAATCAAAATCTGTTTCAGTATCAAGTCTAAAATTAGAGATTTTATAATACTGCACAAAGATAATACCCATTTCATGACGTAGTGAACTGGGCTATCTCACTATTATACAGCACCAGAACTTGTGTAAAACATTTGCACTTTACACGTGTTATTTAAGCATTTTAAAAGACCTCAGTAGAGTCCGCTTCGGAATAGGCCTAAGGCCAGCCTCACATAGACCATAGAGCGTCACTCAACACGTCACGTGCGAGTACCTAAAGTGGTTAGTATAATTTCAACGGAACCCCTTACATAAGTAATTGCCGACACGTATATGTATTATGTATATCTATATCTATATCTATCTATCTATCTATCTATCTATATATATATATATATATATATATATATATATATATATATATGTGTGTGTGTGTGTGTGTAAATACTAATTCTATGTTTAATGCTGCCTTTCATTAAAATCACAATGCACTTCATAAGTTCTTTCTATATTTACATCTCATATTTGAACATATTTTTAATTGGACCACGTACCCGTACTTTCATACTATACTTCCAAATATTATACCTTCTATAAATAAAAAAAATTATTGCATTAAAAGTTTTTGCTAAAAATTTGCACCTAATATATGTCCTCTTCCTTAACTTGTCATGACATTTTCCTTCATATAAAATTCTATTTAAATGTTCTGTGTTGCTTCCTACTGCAGCCAGTAATGAGCTTTTGAAGGAGGTACCAATCAGGTTGTATTGGGAGATAGAAGGAACACAAGGAAAAATGCTAGATCATGTAGATGCTTATGACGACACAAAAGTTACAGCACATATAAAAGAATTTGTTGAAATCCTGATCAGATCATATCACCAAACCAGATATATTGTGATCCAATCAGCTTTTTCATATCAGATTATCATAGTCGACCTAAATTTCTATTTGAAAGCAAACGGATAGAAGGCCGCAACTGACTATGAGCGCAATAGCTAGAGTTATCATACAGAGAGAGAGAGAGAGAGAGAGAGAGAGAGAGAGAGAGAGAGAGAGAGAGAGAGAGAGAGAGAGAGAAAGAGAGAGAGAGAGAGAGGAGGGAGGAGTGAGAGACACATACACACACAGAGAAAAAGAGAGAGAAAGGAGAGAGGAGGGAGAGGCATACACACACAAAGAGAGAGAGAGAGAGGAGGGAGAGACACATACACACCCACAGAAAAAGAGAGAGAGAGAGAGGGAGAGACAGAGAGAGAGGAGGGAGGAGGGAGAGACACATACACACACGCAGAGAGAGAGAGGAGGGAAAGACACATACACACACGCAGAGAGAGAGAGAGAGGAGGGAGAGACACATACACACATGCAGAGAGAGAGAGGAGGGAGAGACACATACACACACGCAGAGAGAGAGGAGGGAGAGATACATACACACACGCAGAGAGAGAGAGAGGAGGGAGAGACACATACACACACGCAGAGAGAGAGAGAGAGAGGAGGGAGAGACACATACACACACGCAGAGAGAGAGAGAGGAGGGAGAGACACATACACACACGCAGAGAGAGAGAGAGGAGGGAGAGACACATACACACACGCAGAGAGAGAGAGAGAGGAGGGAGAGACACATACACACACGCAGAGAGAGAGAGAGAGGAGGGAGAGACACATACACACACGCAGAGAGAGAGAGGAGGGAGAGACACATACACACATGCAGAGAGAGAGAGAGGAGGGAGAGACACATACACAAACGCAGAGAGAGAGAGAGAGGGAGAGACACATACACACACGCAGAGAGAGAGAGGAGGGAGAGACACATACACACACGCAGAGAGAGAGAGGAGGGAGAGACACATACACACACGCAGAGAGAGAGAGGAGGGAGAGACACATACACACACGCAGAGAGAGAGAGGAGGGAGAGACACATACACACACGCAGAGAGAGAGAGGAGGGAGAGACAAATACACACACGCAGAGAGAGTGAGGAGGGAGAGACACATACACACCCAGAGAAAAAAAGAGAGAGAGAGAGGGAGAGACACATACACACCCAGAGAAAAAAAGAGAGAGGGAGGAGGGAGAGACACATACACAAACGCAGAGAGAGAGAGAGAAGGGAGAGACACATACACACACGCAGAGAGAGAGAGGAGGGAGAGACACATACACACACGCAGAGAGAGAGAGAGGAGGGAGAGACACATACACACACGCAGAGAGAGAGGAGGGAGAGACACATACACACACGCAGAGAGAGGGAGGAGGCAGAGACACATACACACACGCAGAGAGAGAGAGAGGAGGGAGAGACACATACACACACGCAGAGAGAGAGAGAGGAGGGAGAGACACATACACACACGCAGAGAGAGAGAGGAGGGAGAGACACATACACACACGCAGAGAGAGAGAGAAGGGAGAGACACATACACACACGCAGAGAGAGAGAGGAGGGAGAGACACATACACACACGCAGAGAGAGAGTGAGGAGGGAGAGACACATACACACACGCAGAGAGAGAGAGGAGGGAGAGACACATACACACACGCAGAGAGAGAGAGAGGAGGGAGAGACACATACACACACGCAGAGAGAGAGAGAGGAGGGAGAGACACATACACACACGCAGAGAGAGAGAGGAGGGAGAGACACATACACACACGCAGAGAGAGAGAGAGGAGGGAGAGACACATACACACACGCAGAGAGAGAGAGGAGGGAGAGACACATACACACACGCAGAGAGAGAGAGAGGAGGGAGAGACACATACACACACGCAGAGAGAGAGAGAGGAGGGAGAGACACATACACACAAGCAGAGAGGGAGAGGAGAGAGGAGGGAGAGACACATACACACACGCAGAGAGAGAGAGGAGGGAGAGACACATACACACACGCAGAGAGAGAGAGGAGGGAGAGACACATACACACACGCAGAGAGAGAGAGAGAGAGGGAGAGACACATACACACCCAGAGAAAAAGAGAGAGAGGAGGGAGAGACACATACACAAACGCAGAGAGAGAGAGAGAGGAGGGAGAGACACATACACACACGCAGAGAGAGGGAGGAGGGAGAGACACATACACACACGCAGAGAGAGAGAGCAGGGAGAGACACATACACACACGCAGAGAGAGAGAGGAGGGAGAGACACATACACACACGCAGAGAGAGAGAGGAGGGAGAGACACATACACACACGCAGAGAGAGAGAGGAGGGAGAGACACATACACACACGCAGAGAGAGAGAGGAGGGAGAGACACATACACACACGCAGAGAGAGAGAGGAGGGAGAGACACATACACACACGCAGAGAGAGAGAGGAGGGAGAGACACATACACACACGCAGAGAGAGAGAGAGGGAGAGAGACACATACACACAGAGAGAGAGAGGAGGGAGAGATACATACACACACGCAGAGAGAGAGAGAGGAGGGAGAGACACATACACACACACGCAGAGAGAGAGAGAGAGGAGGGAGAGACACATACACACACGCAGAGAGAGAGAGAGGGAGGAGGGAGAGACACATACACAAACGCAGAGAGAGAGGAGGGAGAGACACATACACACACGCAGAGAGAGAGAGGAGGGAGAGACACATACACACACGCAGAGAGAGAGAGGAGGGAGAGACACATACACACACGCAGAGAGAGAGAGAGGAGGGAGAGACACATACACACACGCAGAGAGAGAGAGAGGAGGGAGAGACACATACACACACGCAGAGAGAGAGAGGAGGGAGAGACACATACACACACGCAGAGAGAGAGAGAGAGGAGGGAGAGACACATACACACACACACGCAGAGAGAGAGAGGAGGGAGAGACACATACACACACGCAGAGAGAGAGAGGAGGGAGAGACACATACACACACGCAGAGAGAGAGAGGCGGGAGAGACACATACACACACGCAGAGAGAGAGAGAGGAGGGAGAGACACATACACACACGCAGAGAGAGAGAGAGGGAGGAGGGAGAGACACATACACACACGCAGAGAGAGAGAGAGGAGGGAGAGACACATACACACACGCAGAGAGAGAGAGGAGGGAGAGACACATACACACACGCAGAGAGAGAGAGAGAGGAGGGAGAGACACATACACACACGCAGAGAGAGAGAGGAGGGAGAGACACATACACACACGCAGAGAGAGAGAGAGGAGGGAGAGACACATACACACACGCAGAGAGAGAGAGGAGGGAGAGACACATACACACACGCAGAGAGAGAGAGGAGGGAGAGACACATACACACACGCAGAGAGAGAGAGGAGGGAGAGACACATACACACACGCAGAGAGAGAGAGGAGGGAGAGACACATACACACACGCAGAGAGATAGAGAAAGAGGAGGGAGAGACACATACACACACGCAGAGAGAGAGAGAGGAGGGAGAGACACATACACACACGCAGAGAGAGAGGAGGGAGAGACACATACACACACGCAGAGAGAGTGAGGAGGGAGAGACACATACACACCCAGAGAAAAAAAGAGAGAGAGAGAGGGAGAGACACATACACACCCAGAGAAAAAAAGAGAGAGGGAGGAGGGAGAGACACATACACAAACGCAGAGAGAGAGAGGAGGGAGAGACACATACACACACGCAGAGAGAGAGAGGAGGGAGAGACACATACACACACGCAGAGAGAGAGAGGAGGGAGAGACACATACACACACGCAGAGAGAGAGGAGGGAGAGACACATACACACACGCAGAGAGAGAGAGGAGGGAGAGACACATACACACACGCAGAGAGAGAGAGAGGAGGGAGAGACACATACACACACGCAGAGAGAGAGAGGAGGGAGAGACAAATACACACACGCAGAGAGAGTGAGGAGGGAGAGACACATACACACCCAGAGAAAAAAAGAGAGAGAGAGAGGGAGAGACACATACACACCCAAAGAAAAAAAGAGAGAGGGAGGAGGGAGAGACACATACACAAACGCAGAGAGAGAGAGAGGAGGGAGAGACACATACACACACGCAGAGAGAGAGAGGAGGGAGAGACACATACACACACGCAGAGAGAGAGAGAGAGGAGGGAGAGACACATACACACACGCAGAGAGAGAGGAGGGAGAGACACATACACAAACGCAGAGAGAGAGAGGAGGCAGAGACACATACACACAGGCAGAGAGAGAGAAGAGGGAGAGACACATACACACACGCAGAGAGAGAGAGAGGAGGGAGAGACACATACACACACGCTGAGAGAGGGAGGAGGGAGAGACACATACACACACGCAGAGAGGGAGAGGAGAGAGGAGGGAGAGACACATACAAACACGCAGAGAGAGAGAGAAGGGAGAGACACATACACACACGCAGAGAGGGAGAGGAGAGAGAGGGAGAGACACATACACACCCAGAGAAAAAAAGAGAGAGGGAGGAGGGAGAGACACATACACACACGCAGAGAGAGAGAGGAGGGAGAGACACATACACACACGCAGAGAGAGAGAGAGGAGGGAGAGACACATACACACACGCAGAGAGAGAGGAGGGAGAGACACATACACACACGCAGAGAGAGAGAGAGGAGGGAGAGACACATACACACACGCAGAGAGAGAGAGGAGGGAGAGACACATACACACACGCAGAGAGAGGGAGGAGGGAGAGACACATACACACACGCAGAGAGAGAGAGGAGAGAGAGGGAGAGACACATACACACCCAGAGAGAGAGGAGGGAGAGACACATACACACACGCAGAGAGAGAGAGAGAGGAGGGAGAGACACATACACACACGCAGAGAGAGAGAGGAGGGAGAGACACATACACACACGCAGAGAGAGAGAGAGGAGGGAGAGACACATACACACACGCAGAGAGAGAGAGGAGGGAGAGACACATACACACACGCAGAGAGAGAGAGGAGGGAGAGACACATACACACACGCAGAGAGAGAGAGGAGGGAGAGACACATACACACACGCAGAGAGAGAGAGGAGGGAGAGACACATACACACACGCAGAGAGAGAGAGGAGGGAGAGACACATACACACCCAGAGAAAAAAAGAGAGAGGGAGGAGGGAGAGACACATACACAAACGCAGAGAGAGAGAGAGGAGGGAGAGACACATACACACACGCAGAGAGAGAGAGAGGAGGGAGAGACACATACACACACGCAGAGAGAGAGAGGAGGGAGAGACACATACACACACGCAGAGAGAGAGAGGAGGGAGAGACACATACACACACGCAGAGAGAGAGAGAGGAGGGAGAGACACATACACACACGCAGAGAGAGAGACGAGAGAGAGGGAGAGACACATACACACCCAGAGAAAAAAAAGGAGAGGGAGGAGGGAGAGACACATACACAAACGCAGAGAGAGAGAGGAGGGAGAGACACATACACACACGCAGAGAGAGAGAGAGGAGGGAGAGACACATACACACACGCAGAGAGAGAGAGGAGGGAGAGACACATACACACACGCAGAGAGAGAGGAGGGAGAGACACATACACACACGCAGAGAGAGAGAGGAGGGAGAGACACATACACACACGCAGAGAGAGAGGAGGGAGAGACACATACACACACGCAGAGAGAGAGAGGAGGGAGAGACACATACACACACGCAGAGAGAGAGAGGAGAGAGAGACACATACACACACGCAGAGAGAGAGAGGAGGGAGAGACACATACACACACGCAGAGAGAGAGAGAGAGGAGGGAGAGACACATACACACACGCAGAGAGAGAGAGGAGGGAGAGACACATACACACACGCAGAGAGAGAGAGAGGAGGGAGAGACACATACACACACGCAGAGAGAGGGAGGAGGGAGAGACACATACACACACGCAGAGAGAGAGAGAGGAGGGAGAGACACATACACACACGCAGAGAGAGAGAGGAGGGAGAGACACATACACACACGCAGAGAGAGGGAGGAGGGAGAGACACATACACACACGCAGAGAGGGAGAGGAGAGAGAGGGAGAGACACATACACACCCAGAGAAAAAAAGAGAGAGGGAGGAGGGAGAGACACATACACAAACGCAGAGAGAGAGAGGAGGGAGAGACACATACACACACGCAGAGAGAGAGAGGAGGGAGAGACACATACACACACGCAGAGAGAGAGAGAGGAGGGAGAGACACATACACACAGCCAGAGAGAGAGAGAGGAGGGAGAGACACATACACACACGCAGAGAGAGAGAGGGGGAGAGAGACATACACACAAACAGAGAGAGAGAGGAGGGAGAGACACATACACACACGCAGAGAGAGAGAGGAGGGAGAGACACATACACACACGCAGAGAGAGAGAGGAGGGAGAGACACATACACACACGCAGAGAGGGAGAGGAGAGAGACGGAGAGACACATACACACCCAGAGAAAAAAAGAGAGAGGGAGGAGGGAGAGACACATACACACACGCAGAGAGAGAGAGGAGGGAGAGACACATACACACACGCAGAGAGAGAGAGGAGGGAGAGACACATACACACACGCAGAGAGAGAGAGAGGAGGGAGAGACACATACACACACGCAGAGAGAGAGAGGAGGGAGAGACACATACACACACGCAGAGAGAGAGAGGAGGGAGAGACACATACACACACGCAGAGAGAGAGAGGAGGGAGAGACACATACACACACGCAGAGAGAGAGGAGGGAGAGACACATACACACACGCAGAGAGAGGGAGGAGGGAGAGACACATACACACACGCAGAGAGAGAGAGGAGGGAGAGACACATACACACACGCAGAGAGAGAGAGGAGGGAGAGACACATACACACACGCAGAGAGAGAGAGGAGGGAGAGACACATACACACACGCAGAGAGAGAGGGAGGAGGGAGAGACACATACACACACGCAGAGAGAGGGAGGAGGGAGAGACACATACACACACGCAGAGAGAGAGAGAGGAGGGAGAGACACATACACACACGCAGAGAGAGAGAGGAGGGAGAGACACATACACACACGCAGAGAGAGAGAGAGGAGGGAGAGACACATACACACACAGAGAGAGAGAGAGGAGGGAGAGACACATACACACACGCAGAGAGAGGGAGGAGGGAGAGACACATACACACACGCAGAGAGAGAGAGGAGGGAGAGACACATACACACACGCAGAGAGAGAGAGGAGGGAGAGACACATACACACACGCAGAGAGAGGGAGGAGGGAGAGACACATGCACACACGCAGAGAGAGAGAGGAGGGAGAGACACATACACACACGCAGAGAGAGGGAGGAGGGAGAGACACATACACACACGCAGAGAGAGAGAGGAGGGAGAGACACATACACACACGCAGAGAGAGAGAGGAGGGAGAGACACATACACACACGCAGAGAGAGGGAGGAGGGAGAGACACATACACACACGCAGAGAGAGGGAGGAGGGAGAGACACATACACACACGCAGAGAGAGAGGAGGGAGAGACACATACACACACGCAGAGAGAGGGAGGAGGGAGAGACACATACACACACGCAGAGAGAGGGAGGAGGGAGAGACACATACACACACGCAGAGAGAGAGAGAGAGGAGGGAGAGACACATACACACACGCAGAGAGAGGGAGGAGGGAGAGACACATACACACACGCAGAGAGAGGGAGGAGGGAGAGACACATACACACACGCAGAGAGAGAGAGGAGGGAGAGACACATACACACACTCAGAGAGAGAGAGGAGGGAGAGACACATACACACCCAGAGAAAAAAAGAGAGAGAGACACATACACACACGCAGAGAGATAGAGAGGGAGAGACAGAGAGAGAGGAGGGAGGAGGGAGAGACACATACACACACGCAGAGAGAGAGAGGAGGGAGAGACACATACACACACGCAGAGAAAGAGAGAGAGACAAACCGAAAAACAGACAGAGAGCGACAGTCAAACTGAGAGGGTGAAAAGACAAAGCTTCTGTAAATTTTATAGATAAGGAAAATCAAAAAAAGATCCTGCGAGTAAGCAGTTTCAGAAAGAAAAAAGAACTATGTAGCTGATTGTGTAAGCAAGCATCTAATTTTATGTTTTAATGAAATCGATTTGTTCCAACGACAAGAAATGTGTTTAAAAAAAAAAAATAAAAAAAAAGAAAACACCGGACAAACACAACGCTGACCATGTCTCTTGCAGCATCTTCATTATCACCCAGTCAGGATTACAGTTACACTTTATGTCGTCACAAATTCATACTAATCTCAGTCTTTTCACAGCGTGAGGTAAATGTCAATTTGATATTGATTCTCAGGAAAAATATATTTGAAGTGAAGCGTTACCTCTCCTTCAGTTAGTGGTAATCTTCAAACTAAGATTTGATCTAGCTCTAAATTTCAGATAGTCATTGCTGTTTTTATATAACGCTGATCATTTAATTTAGCCGAGACAAAAGTGAAACACTTTTATACTTCTTTTTGCTTTGTTTTTTTTTTAATACATATAATTATATATAGACAAGGTCCCATAATCATTGAGTGTGTTCGCCATTGGTAAAATAGTGTTCCACATTTCCCTTCCGTCATTCAACCTCAGAAGATACCCATCCCTCAACATCCCTCAACATCCCTCAACATCCCTCAAAAGATCCCAAGCCTCTTATAGCCTCTTATAGCCTGCGACACTCTGAGAGAATCGTAATAACATTGATTCCTGTTTCTCAAATGCATACAACTTTTAAAAGCACAAGAATGCGAAATACGAGAGACGCAAGGTAAAGTTCGATATTCTAGTAGATTCTTTTGAGATCGGTACAAATTCTAGATTTAGAGTAGATTTAATCTAGGTTTAATTTCTGCCTTTGCAAGCATCAGTGAGTATTGATGTGAACACTCTGAGCTAAGTCTAGATCTAGATCAAAGCCAACAGATGCAACACACATTGATTCTTCATCGCTTTCACTGTTTCAATCCTTGCATTCTGAAACTAAATAGGCCGTTATGTTTTAACCTTAAAATATTTCCTTAGATCTTAGAACCAAATCGTTTTTATTATCACGGTAATAAAAACTGAGCACATTGTATGGCGGGAATTCTCGCAAAAACCATTGCGGGAATACCCTCTTCCTCACCCATCCTCCCGCCCAGTTTTTGTTGGACTTTCCGATTTGAAACTGCTCTACAAATCAGCTGGAGTGCAGTCAAATCTTTCATACATCAGATGTTGAATATCTCACCTTACCTTACCAAAAGTTGGCCAATCAATTGACAGGGAAAAGAAAAGATACATATATAAATTAGCGAGCAAGATCTAACTTTGTGCAGCATCTTGCGCTGAGAGCTTCAGATAGAAATCAGGATGTTGCAGTTTTAGAATTTTATACTGAGTTGATCGAATCAAACTGCTGCAACCCTTAATTCCTTTAACATTTTTTTTATTTCACTAAAATCCCATCAGCATAATCATCCCAAGCCATGGTAGAATAAAGGAGACCCAGTGCTGTGGAGTACCATATATCCTTGACCCTGGCCACGACATGCCAGGCCTATGCGGTGTTAAGACTGCCAGGTTTTAATAACCCCTGTGGTGACGGCTTTGTTGCTCCTGGCACTGGTGTTGGAGGGAAGCCAAAATAAAAACTACATTAGTCGCTCATCTGTATAGTGGAGCTAGGCGAAATATGAAGATCATCTAAAGGAAACTTTCTAGACCGCCTAGGAACGTCAAATTTGGTATAAAGTTGTAAATTGCTCTAATATGGGGTGGCAATATTATTTTTCACCAAAATAGTAATTTCTGATACTTAAAGACACAAATGTGATTATTATTTTCTCAAAAGAAAAAAGCGAATGCGCAAACTATTCCCTGAACGCACAGCTGACAGACTGAGGTGGCAGGAATGAAACTAAAAATACGCAGACAATGTAGGAGGCGGCAGATCTAAAACAGTTTGAAATAGATCTTGATCTAGATCTACAAGATATAGTATGGTCCCTAAGTAAAGATTCTGAAAAGGTTGCTTCGACATAGGTTCAGATTTAAGACCTAGATCAACTAGACTCAAATAATAATAATAATGATAATAATAATAATAATAATAACAACAACAACAACAACAACAACAACAACAACAACAACAATAATAACAATAATAATAAACAAATGCATTATATAGATCTCTGAGTTACCTATTTCGACAAGTCTCCAACCAAGGTTTCCCAAAAACCGCTAATATTAATCTACAACTAGATCTTTATCTTTCAGAGATATATATATTTATGCCTTCATAATGTCAGTTATAAATTTTATACAAACGTTTATAATTTTTTGGCGTAATGAAGTCTGTAAATCTTGTACAATCGTGTATTTTTTTAAAGCAAACTTTATACGTTTCCTCTCTCTCTATATATTATATACATGTAGTTCTATATGCATCTAAGACACAATTGCACGGCTCTCTTTCATTTTTATTTCAATCGCCTAAATGCATGGTCAATGATTTGTATGATGTTGATGTATTCCATCCTTGATCACAACTGGGAAATTTTTTTTTTTTTTGCAGCCGAAAATCTTGCTATTGTAAAAAGCTGAAAATCGCGCTCGTAGAGCAGGAGCCTGGTGTCAACTTGCTGAGAACGGGGTGAGTGAGTGTTTTGAGGGAAGGGGGATGCGAAAACTTTAGAGATTCTTAACTACAATCTAAATTACTGTATTATTCTAAGGTGACTCAAGGGTTAATAGGCGCAAGAACAATTCGTGCCCTGAAGAGTTAATATCTGCGGAAAGAGGAATATCAACAGTGTTTCGCCTCTTAGCTGTATAGACTTGCAAGCTTTCTTGCTTACCAACACGGCTAAGAGCCACTTATGCATGAGAAAAAAAAGACAGCTCTGGCAAATAAACTCCAACATTCTCAACACCTGATCAGTTATTATCACTTTGACTTGAGTGTAGCTGCTGTAAATACCTAGAATGTATGTCCAAGCAGCAGTTTTTTTTAATTCTTCCCTTAGCTCTTGCTTATAACATCAAGATCTATTCCACACGGTTTTAGAACTGCCGCAGCTTACACTGTAGGTGTACCTTCAGTTTCAATCCTACCATTTTTGTCAAGCTGTGCTTACAGGAAGTAGTTCATTATGCAATTTTTCCTTTTAAGTAAAAAAAAATAATCATATTTTTTTTTGTTTAATTAAAAAAAAAAAAACAACAACAACAACAACAACAACAAAACAAAAAAGAAACAACAAACAAACGACACAATAACTTATTATTCTGGTAGAAATAATGTAACCACTCCAATCTTTTTGGCAATTTACAACTTTCAGCCAAATTTGACGTGATAGTTGGTCTAGAAAGGCTCGGTTCGATTGTCCTAATTGTTTCACCTGGCTCTATTATTAAGAAATAATGTGAATCTCCAACTTTTGTTTTAGGCATTATACGATCTTTCGACGATGACGATATAAATACCATGTCTTTTAAAAAGTCCCAAGCAGATATCTCCTATTTCCACCTATTGAAAACTCCTTACTTGGTGGGCCTCTTTTGCAGACGCATGTTGACCATCCGAAATGGTCAAGGACATGTCCATACTTGCAGGTGATCAGACACGGTACTGGACAAGCGACTAAACGTGAGCATTCGAAAAATCATGAAATTAGATACAGGTGTAGAATTAAAAAACAAAACAAAACCTAAACATCAATAACTTTATTTTGTATCCAACATAAATCAAGAAGATTTAAGCGGATACATAGAACCAGTCTAAGGTAAGCTGGAAAACTGAAAGAGGAAATTCGAAAATATAATAATATATATGGATCTTTGGACTTGCATAACAAGATTGTGCCTCAATTTCAGATTTGAACGAGATAGAGTGTAAACTAAACTTAGATGATACATAATCAGGATTAAGAGGTTAAAACCAAAGTAAATGTGAACAATTTTCTGAGCTATGAGAGATGAATCTAAAGAACTAAACATGATTTGCCATGTTGCTCAAGCTGAATGAGTTAAATCCCCTACAGCGAGGGAGATGCTTATCCATGTATTTCACATGCGCTATTTCTTTGTTCGGGGAGTTACTGTTATCATCATATAGGACATAAAAATGATAATTGATGGCTGTAATCATAGATAAAAAAGGTAAATATATAGAAATCTAGAGTAAAGATTTTTAATTATTTTTTTTTGATGTGATGACCCCGCTTAAAGAAATAAAAATACTAGGGAAACGCAGAGCATGAAATTGTCCAACTGAACAGTCACGAATTCTCCAATTCTTGAGTTATAAGCCGTTTCATACTTCATTTCAATTTGGAAAGAAGTATAATGCTTCAGAGTTTTGGCCCACGTGAACCAGCAGGAAAATTTCACATTTATCTTCCAGGTAGGCCAGGACGGAGATGCCGCTTATTTATGGCCCATTTGATATACTTAAGGATCCCAAATAGAATTTTGAAAGGTGCAAAATTCCCTATGCATATGGAGCTTTAAAAGTCCTCCACAGACTTAGCACAGACTATCGCAGCACAACTTTCATCCAAGGACACGCTTACCACAGAATTTCACAACGGAACATTTACATTTAGACAGATGCACCATGATCTTCCTTATCTTCATTATAACTTAATAAAACAAACTTACTACATTCTCCCTCTTTGGGACATTGGTCTTGAGCTGTGCAGGATGGCATATTCTTCCGGTGACAGAAGGTCTCTGGTGGGCATTGCTGAGAGAGTGAGAGAGAGAGAGAAGAGAGAGAGAGAGAAAGAGAGAAAGAGAGAGAGAGAGAGAGAGAGAGAGAGAGAGAGAGAGAGGGGGGGGGGGGAGGCAGGGGTATCATCACTGATTACATGCCATGGTTAAACAATCATTTCAACACTTCTGTTTGAGGATGTTGTTGGTGTCATGAAGGGAATTAGAACATAATACAAACTGACAGCACTTGTATCAGTTCTAACCATACAACACGCGGAACTAACCAGACGAGAGCCACTAAAACATTTGCAAATTGTCCATGCAACAGTGACGTTAAGGTCACAAGTGCTCAGTGGTACACATAAGGTAATCGAATACCCTCCCAGATCTATTCACATTTTATTCTGCGGAGTACTAGAAGCCATTTCCCATTTAACCTTTCCCTCTTTTCTCCGCAGCAGGCATTTCTAATTCTCTTTTCTCTATGTATCTTCAGTAACCGTAATCTAACCGATCTTTCCCTCTCTCTCCCTAGATTCTTTATGAAACTAATATTTCTATCTTTATCTCTTCAGGGGCTGTTCCAACCATGAGCCGTTTTCAAATTCATCTTTCTCTCTTCATCGATAGTTGTTCTCAATATACTTTTCTAACCATGCCATGTCTCGCAAGTCTCTAAAGCTATATTGGTCAATTTCCAACAGAATGTTTTTAAACTTCCTGTCATTAATATGCTTTCCTGTACATTATTTTCTAACACAGTATTAGGATTTAGGCGTACTTTTGTGTCACAAATATCGGGTTTATGGAGACACTCCATGTTGCAGCCATGCTCACAGCATTTGTCGTTATAGCGACAATCGCCATCATTGTTGCAAGTGTCCACGCAGAAGTCATCCCCGGTGAAGGTGTTGGCTGGGCAGGCCCAGGGTTCCATGGCGGCATTGGGGAAGACAAAAAAGAAGTCAAAGTAGGATGCTTATGATTTGTGGCCAACCTTAAAATCAGTTCATCTCTCCACTGAAGCCAATTCCTTGACCCTCAGAACTTCTTGTAAAAAATTGTCTTTACAAGTGTGATCATACGGTGGCAAATGTATGTTATGATTTTAAACAATGTTCTTATATATATATTTAATAGGTTTATAGCGCAACATATGTTTAGTCTGAGGTTGTTATTTCTTCAATTTCAAAGTACCTAATATCAATGTTTGCCAAACTAATTTGGCCTTAAACAGAAACAAAGTAAATTTCTATGTAGAAAATATTGTATATACATCTAGATCAAAAGCTCAGGTTAAATGAAAAGAAATTGCAATCACGCCAAAATTAATTCAACAGAAATCTGGCTTAGAGTTTCACAAATTCATCGTAAAAAAGCGTTGAAAGTTTGTAGAATGAGAAACTTTTGTTATGTTGTCAAAACATTTGTCCCAAAAAATTCTGTATTTAAACTTGTCAAACAGTATTAAAAAGTCAATCATTTTCGAAAATCTTCTTTAGATTTTCAAAAATTTCTAGACAATGGAAAATTGCTACAGACGTTCTTAAGTTTGACGAAATTCATACCGAAAATGAATTCAAAATGTGTCGAGCTAGGTAAAAAAAGTAGTTTCACGATCAAGTTTCTGTCTAAGAAAAATTAAGCATTATCAAATTGCTTTTCGGAAAAACAAATTAAAAAAAAATGCAATTGCTTAGAGCAAAGCAATCTGTCAATACCGAAAATCTTGTCTGTTTTTATAAAGTTTACCACGCGCAATGGAAAATAGGAAAATATTTTCAAATATTTTTGTTAACGAAAAATAAGAATTAAATAGCTACACCAGAGACCGGATCAACTTGGAAAATGAAATCGCCATAGGCTGTACCATATCCCCAATCCTGTACGTCGTGGCTATGGAAGTCATCTTAACAGCAGCAGAAGGAAGCGCAGGTCCGTCTGATCTAGGCAGTGGTTGCTACTTGCCCTTTTTGAAAACATTCATGGATGGTATCATCAAATCTGCTAAAATGAAGACGAAGCACGCCTAATGCCAGAGTGCCTCGACGTCTTAATGACACGACTCATCCATGAAAGATACCAAAAGAGGACTAGAAACACTAGAACTTGCTACCGAAGGCCTTCTAGCCATCAATAGATGTGGCCTTCAGGGTAAGCTGAAAGTGTGGTACCTACAGTTCATGCAAATTCCAAAGCTCCTCTGGCCACTCCAGCTCAATTCCAGTAGAGGCAATAGAAGCTAAGATCAATAAGTTCACCAGGAGGTGGTTAGTGCTACCTCTGGGTCTCACAGGCGTGGCAATGTATTGCCGTAAAGCAAAGCTGAGACTCCCACGTCAATCCATCTTGGAAGCATATAAATATGGCAAAGCCAGGCAACTTTCTAGTTAGAGGATTCCGAGGACCCGTATGAAGACAGTACAACCGAGCATAAAGACGGGTAAGAAATGGAAAATTATCGAAGCCTAAGAGTACCTTATTATTAAAGGAGTGAGTGGGCAAACTCAAACTGACCGCCAAGGGCTGGGTTCATCTACAGCAAAGTGATGGTCAAATGCAAAAGTAAAAGAGAAAAGAGACATGGTCATCAATGAGATACGGCTCAATGAATTCCAGAAAGGCTCAGAAAGCAGTCCAGCAACCTCAACAGGGACATTGGACTCACTGGGATAATGCCCTGCAGAAACCCCCACATAAAATGACATCTGACACATGGCGCCACTTTGGATCAGCTTTCTCATCAGATCAGTGTACGATATCCGACCCTCCAGCGCAAATCTGATACTGTGGGTAAAGAAAGATTACCCCACTTGTCCGCTCTGCGAAGCAGACAGACCACAGAGCATGTCTTTAACTCTTGCAAGTCGCCCTCTCTAAGGGGCGATACACATGGAGGCTTGATAAGAGTCCTTCAGGAAGATGCAATCATTATCACGGTTAAAGGAGAGATACCCTCTCTGAAACCAATGCATTGATATTCACAACAGAATGAGGCGATAAATCATGGCACAGAAGGTCGGTGAGGACAACAAACCAGAGAAAAGGTCTCCTAAATCGTTATGACGACTGGGATGTTTCAGCAGACCCTCCAGAATGGACAGTCACCCTAGTATATTCAAAGAAACAAGAATAAGGCCCGCTATCGTGATCCATTCAGCTTGCACACAACAACTGATCCTGGTGGAGCTAATAATTCTATAAGAAAATAGAATGGAAGAGGCCCACTTCTAAGAAAAGAGAGAAACACTTGAACGTGATCAAAGAGCTCGAAGATGCCGGCTACTAAGCTGTGGTGATGCCCGTTGATGTTCGTGACAGAGGATTCGTGGGATCATCAGCCACGACCTTCTGACTAAACGCTTAATAAGTGGAAACAAAAGAAAAGCTCTAAAGTTATTCGTTGAAATAGCCAAAAACATTTCCCTGTGGTTTGGGAGCCGGAGCAATAAGAATTTTCTTCATATGGATTAAAAGGGCTTTAAAAATCGCGAGCCAGTTGGTGAAGTGGTATAGTGCCTGGATCAGCGATCAAACAAAAGACGAGTGTGGGTTCGAATCCTGGCGCTGTGCGAAGAAAAGATAGCAGGGAGGCATAAAAGTGTTGGTCGGCCCCCTTCAAGTGTCAGAAGTTAAGGGCCGAATACTTAACGTACAATAAGGGTGAGTTTCTTCTCTGAAGACTCTCTGATACCCAGCTCCCCAAACAGTTTGTACCTCCTGGCAAGCGTTTTCACTGTTTTCTCTGCACTACAACCACTCAGTCCATAGGAAAACAAACTGTCTTGAACAGCTTGCTCAACTTTGTCAGAAAAAAACTTTATTTTTCTTTTGGATGTAATGAGTTCGTCAACTTGTTTTGAGGAGATTTTTTTTGAGCGCGTGATATAGCTGACGAAGGTGTCTGACCAAAGTTAAAAAAAAAAGATATAGAAGATATAAGATATTTTCCTCTAGGAAAATGATGATTTTCACGGGTCAGTGTCGACAACATACCCCGATATATTCTGTCACTGTCTCAATTTTGCCAGGGAGACTCGAAACCTTTTTATGACCTTCAGTTGGGGAAACCATAAATAAAGATGCTTTTACATTTTTTGGTCTTTTCATCTGACATTGACACAACTGCGTTTGATAACTGTAACTTCACCTCTACATATAAAATACATTTACACGTTTAAAGAAATCGACGTCGACACCGAGACAGCATGATATACAATATAAAACTCAAAACATTGTTAAACAGGCTTTAAAAAGAAATCCCCTCCCTCCCGCTGTTTTTATAGTATTACTCTTTGAAGTGCTCCCTCTCTAGAAAGTAAAACCGTAATGGGCATAGAAGGAGAAACTAATCCATCTGAATCAAATTTAGGGGGAAATTTTAACGTGTAAATGTTTATCAGTATGTAACTAAATTGTTTGACCTCACAGAAAACCTAACTAGTTGCACCCGCGTAATTTACCATTCCCCGCATAATGCCGCATAATTTCAGGTTTTCATAGATAAGTTCGTAATTAAAAAATATAAAAACAAAAACACCCCCCCCCCAAACAACCCCCTATGATTCTGTTAACTGCGCTTATTGATGGCCGATGGGGTGTCTAGCACATTTTCTGCCGTTTGATGGTGGTGGTACCATAATATTATTATTAAGGTAAACCACTGTCCGGTCGACATTTTTATAAGGTGCCTTAGGCTAGACTAATTCGTTTCAACTATTCACTGAATCCTTGTCCTTCTCAGTTGATCTCAAAATCTAGACCCACGTATCATTACTTCCATTTCTTTAAGATCTGAGTGCATTCTAACTCTAAGAGAAGTCTTCATTCTAGATCTAATCCAGATTTAGATCAACAACCGATCTTTTGTAACGCACATTAGTAAAAAATCAGCGCTAGAGTCAAAAAAAAAAATGAAAAAAAAAAGACGGAGGAACCTTATTAAAGACTCGTCACGTTCTATATCTCTTTCCTTTGTTATTGTTTTTAATCTACATACAGGCTGTATGATTATAGGAACTGAAAGCAAATTTTTTTGTGTGTCCCAATAATTTTCCAGCTTGATTTCTCATTTGAATTTTTATGTCAAGAAGTACATACTAGAGCTTTTTGGTAATACGCACAATTTGTGCATAATTTCCATTTTTTGTTTGCATAATTTACCATTTTTTCTGCATAAATCCTTGTATGATATCTGGTGTCAAAGGTCACAGTCTATCAGAGTGCACACATTCAACAAAAAATAGTTTCTTAAAATCTAGACCGAAGCAAAATGTTTCATTTAGCATCCGTATGAAACAAAAACACAACAAGGTGTGATCCAAAAAACGAACAAGTAAGAACAAATTAAAAAAGGTGTGATCCAAAAGGGAACAAGAAAATTAACATTAAAAAGGTGTGATCCAAAAGGGAACGAGAAAAATAACATTAAAAAGGTGTGATCCAAAAGGGAACAAGGAAAAATTAACATTAAAAAGGTGTGTTCCAAAAGGGAACAAGTAAAAATAACATTAAAAAGATATGATCCAAAAGGGAAGAAGGAAGAATAACACTGAAAGATATACCCCAAAAGCAAACAAGGAAGAATACGTGTAACCCAACAATAAAATAGCAGGAGAGTCCAGAGAAAGTACATGTGCCACTAAGTACTAAACTTGCAAGTCTCAACTGTTCACACCTCGCGGGGCTGGATGGGATACGCAAGCTTCTGCCTATCTAAGGAATCGCCACGTAACGGCCTGTTAGGTCTCCTAGATAAATGGTTCTGGCTTAGCTCCATCAATAAGCTCTCAGCTGCTAGGTCTGTTACTTCGATTTATGGATGAATGATAAGTACAATGTACAGAGATGAAGATTTAAAGAACTTAAAAGCAAATTCAAATAATGAAAACATGAAATGAGTGTAAAATTTAATGAACACACATTTCGAAGACATTTAATAAACCACTTCACATTTTCTATCCGTTCACACATCGAGAACATAATTTATACATAGGATAACCTAACTGTGAAAGCTTCAAGTGGAAGCGATTTCATTAACGAGAATGAGATTTTCGTGTTCGAATATTGAAATAGATCGACTACGTACTGCTTTGAAGTCTTATCCTAACATTTTGATTTAAAATCAAGTAACAGGTCTATTAGTATCAGGCCTCAACCCGACAACGATATTATTTGTGTAGCATTTGTTGATGTTTATAAATTTAAGAGTTAAGAAATAGATCAGAAGAGGAAACGATCAGATAATAAAAATATCTGGGTTTTAGAGAGGACTCGTGTGTTGGCATGGTTGATTTCTAAATGTTCTACAGTGTTCTCCAAACAGATGGGAACAGGCCTTACCATCCCTGATTCGCTGTAAACGGTTCATGACACTTGAGTTTTGCTTAAGGCTTATGACGCCCATCAGCTGTTAAAAGAAGTCAATGATTTAAACATATTTATGTACCTTACATGGAGCAATTATGCTGTCAAGGATAAATGTTTAGAACCAGTAATCAAGCATTGTTGAGGGGGTAGTAAAGACATGGGTATTTGTCCCTGTTGAAGTAACTTTCCTTTGATAATGAAACCAAGTGCGATGAAGAAGTGAAGTCAAATCACTGAACAAAGCTTCATGGTCTATTGATATGAAATAAAGTAGGTTTCAGTTTAGATCTAATCAACTTCACATTATTTTAGTTAATGCTTCCCACTATAAAACACCAGCGAATGAGAAAAATTGCTGATTTCGAAATAGTTGCCATAACTAGATTTAAAGTTTAATATTAGACCTTTAGCAAGATCATCAGAGGCAGATGGTACTGGTACTCGCCCGTTCATTCCAAACTGCTATTGTCACAAGTTCTGCCCCATGCCCTGGATCTAGGGACGTACACAGGTGACCGCCTTAACGGATCTTTCTGCGACCACCGATAGTTCTCTGTGCGGACAAAGTCCCAAGAGAAACTCATACTAGAGGTATTGATAGCAGATGACAGAGCTGACAAGGCATACAGGAAAGACCATCAGCAGATCACTGGTCAGACTGTTTGGACGCACAATCAGTCTTGGTCGAATCAGCTTCTGACACATCACGGCTCGAGATAGCCATCAGATGGAGACAGCCCAGCAGAATGTGTGGACAGTTTGAAGTAAATAAGCATCCCAGTCTGTGCAGAGAGCAGACTAAGAGTTAGAGTCCTACGGCAAAAAAGAATCGCGCAACAAACGAGGCTGAAGCTCCACAGTGCCGTGGTCCTCTCCTCACCGCTGTAGGACTGTGAAATATGTAACCTATACCGTTGGGGACATCACCCACCTTGACCAACACCTTAACAAGCTTCTGTGCATGATTATGAAGATCTGCTGTCAGGGCTGATTCTCCAACCAGGAGGTGATAGACAGAGTTGGTTTAGCAAGCATACAGTCGATACTGCTACAGGCTCAGATGCACTGGCACAAATGAATGACAACTGGATATCCAGACATGTATGGAGAGATCAAAAGTAAGGTTCCCGAACCAAGGACACCTTAACTTGAGCTACAAGGAGACACTTATGTAAATAACCTTAGCTGGATGCGTGTGCCTCAGATAGATCGGGACACAGGGTCCTTATTCCCATGACATTAACTGCGGATGTTTGTTTTTTTCATGCAACCTTGATTGGGTTATCTCTCCACTAAAGCGAATCATTCATCCTTGCATACATATATTTATAGTCTACGCTGAAAAAAAAACAAAAAAACACCTGAGGTAGGATGTTACTTCGTTATTTACGGAAACTTTCCATTCCGTTTATCTTTCCACTGATAACTCCATTGAAGCAGATTCCTTGATCCTGAGAGATTTTACTTCGAAAATATTACGGACCGTCCGCGTGTCCTCACAGGATGGCATATATTTACATTACGGTTTTAAACTGTGGTCATTTACATGCACAATTTAACGCCACAATTTATATTAGGTATACATTATCAACGGGAATATATAGATCAAAGTGAATTGCCTGAATAGATATAGCTCAAGGATTAGGTAAATATTTATGTACAGGAGTCGAAGAAAGCACACAATGACGAACACAATGGCGATAGTAATGACGAACTTATTTCTAAACCCGCAACTGTGGATTTCATTGTAGAGCAGTGACTTCACTGCAGCCAAAAGTGGTCAATTGAAACGCACAAAATTTTTCGCATTTGCCAAAAAACGCTTAGGTTTAGGATAATCACAAAAAAAAAAAAAAGATATTATGAAGAATCTAAAGAAGGGTTGGGTGTTTTCTAGTACAATTTGTTCTGTAGGACAAAACTACCCTTCCATTTCAAGAGGAATCTAAATGGTTTGAAAGGTTGCGACAAAGTTTTGACATCTCATGGATTCTTCTACTTTTTCACAGATTTGTGGAAAGAGCAGTAGGGTTTATTCCTGGATCATAGGCAGGTTTAATATTCTTATCATTACTACTATAAAGATGCAAAAATATCATAGAACACTACTTCGTCCAAAATCACGTCTAATCATTCTAGTTCTAAAATCGGAATTGTTCTTCTGGGATTCGGGTGTCAGAGCGCCCATCCTATTTCCCTCCTTGTATCAGTAACATTTAAAAATGTTTTTGTCTATGTATAAATATTGTCTCGACGGAAATCTTCTTCAGATTTTTAAAATTCTGTCGTAGAAGAGAACCACTAAGAAAAAAAAAATAAACGTAATCAAAATTTTCTAAAAAATACTGTTAAAATATTGCAATAAAAATTGTTGCATTGCAAATTATAGTATATAGATCTAGAACTAATTGTGAATTATTATTTAGATCAAGATTTAGATCTTATTAAGCTTTAATGTTGATGTTGACAGAGGCCTATCGATAATCGAGATGTAAATTTAACAATAGACCTAGATCTAGATTAAAGTAAAAACTAAAACTCTTCACACTACGTCCGGATCGTTGGTTAGCAAGTCGTAAAGATCACCGTAATTTAAGTTCGAGTTTAAGTCTAGATTTTGATTTTTATATCAGCAGAGTTTCCATCTTTTTCAGATTGATATCTCGAAACTGGAAACCTTATCATCACCTACACCATCTCGACATGTAGATCTAAATCAAAGCTTAAATTTATCTTAAAATAAAAAAGAACATAAGAAACTGATCGAATCTTTCAAGCATTGTTAATTTAGGATATTGAGAGAGAGAGAGAGAGAGAGAGAGAGAGAGAGAGAGAGAGAGAGACAGACAGACAGACAGACACAGACAGAGACAGACAGACAGACAGAGAGAGAGACAGACACAGAGAGAGAGAGAGAGAGATAGATAGATAGATAGATAGATAGATAGAGAGAGAGAGAGAGAGAGAGAGAGAGAGAGAGAGAGAGAGAGAGAGAGAGAGAGAGAGAGAGAGAGAGAGAGAGAGAGAGAGAGAGAGAGAGAGAGAGAGAGAGAGAGAGACCCAAAAAACAAAAAAACATAAAAACAACAACAAAAAAAAAACCAGACAGATAAGCAGACAAATAGACCAACAGATAAACAGATTGTCAGCGACAGAGAAAATCAGAGACACAGCGCAAGCGATGGGGTCAAGGAGTCAACGGGTGAGAGGGAAAAAAGTGCGGGACGAGCGTGGAAGAAGGGAGGGAGGCTATTACCTGGGTCAGACATACACCACGCGGAGAAAGACTTAGTGGCCATCAGCTTTGTGAGGCAGTAAGACCCTCGAAGACAAGGACTTTGTCGGCTACACGTTAGCTCTCTGAACTGAGGGAGGAGGATTGGGTCCCCGACTAAACACACTCCGGTGTGACTGGCCTTGGGAGGATTTGCTGTGACAAAACGTTTAAATATAAACAGATAAAATAAGCTCCGATCATGATTTGATCGAAAAGGTTTTTATTTTACCAGAAAAAATATGGAAAAAAGGAGAGGCGTGAGAATTCAAGTTTACACATCTTCTTTAATTTACATTACCTACTACTACTACTACTACTACTACTACTACTACTACTACTACTACTACTACTACTACTACTACTACTACTACTACTACTACTACTACTACTACTACTACTACTACTACTACTGCTACTACTACTACTACTGCTACTACTACTACTACTACTACTACTACTACTACTACTACTACTACTACTACTACTACTACTACTACTACTACTACTACTACTACTACTACTACTACTATTACATGTGCAGTTATATTAGAACTCCTGTAGCTATACTGACCCAGACATTAAGCCTCCAGTTTACAAGCCTGGCCTGATGGACATAATTTTACAAAGCGACAGGTTGTACCGGCCGTGCAATTCTGAGAATAAAAAAGGTATATAAAAGGTTAGATAGAGTGAGAGACATGGTGAATCTTAAAGACCTACCAAACTTTAGAACAAGAGGAATACAAAGCACAGTTAGTCAATGCATGTACATTACAAGATTTCTTTTTTCAAAGTATTATGATATAGACAGGATTTTTTTATTAAAAGAAGAGGCATTTAACCCGGTCAGCCCCATAATGCAAACACACATTTGATCATTATTGACGAAAACGAACATATCCAGATAATATAAATAAGTTTTCGTTACTTTACCAACGGTGCGAGGAATTTGATCACTGTCCGAAAAATCAAAGCTATCAAAATGATGGTCTAATTTAAAGATTAAAATTTTGATTCCCCTAAAAACAAGATTAAGCGAGTTTGAGTTATGAAGCTCTGACCCTTGATAATCAAACCCTACACAGTTTAGAATCCGCTGTAAGCCTCGTCTATTCTGGATAGTTTGTTCCATTTACTAAGCATTAATTTCATCTTAACTTAATGAAGATGAAATGCCACAAACAAGGGAAAAAACGCCTTCCTTTTATTGTCAACTCCAAACAGGTTTTTACATGTAGATTTTGGAAAGGTAGTGAATATGAAAGCGACTCACCTTAAGTTACTAGACTGAAAAAAGGGATGATGTGGAGTGAAAAAAATGGTTACTGAAAGGTAAAAATGAGATCGAGAGAGAAAGAGAGAGACAAGAAGAGAGAGAAGAGAGAGATAGAGATAGAGAGGGAGGGAGGCAGAAAAAAGAGAAAGAGAGAAAGAAAGAGAGATAAGATAGATAGATAGATAGGGGGAGAGAGAGAGACAGAGACAGAGAGACACAGAGATAGACAGAGAGAAAGAGACAGAGAGAGAGACAGAGAGAAACACAGAAAGAGACAGAGAGAGAGAGAAATGGAGAGAAAGAGAGAGAAATAGAGGGAGCGAGAGACAGAGAGAGATACAGAGAGAGAGAGAGAGAGAGAGAGAGAGAGAGAGAGAGAGAGAGAGAGAGAGAGAGAGAGAGAGAGAGAGAGAGAGAGAGAGAGAGAGAGAGAGAGAGAGAGAGAGAGAGAGAGAGAGAGAGATGGCGGCAGGACTGAACAAGTTACCTTCTGAATGCATCTCGGGTTCGGTTTTCTCTCCTGCCCTGCTACAACACACAGGCCGGCGAGGAGCTGACAGAAAACAGATTTTTAAACAAGACAGTTGAGTCGCCTATTTACAAATGATATAAAGATACAATTATTTACAGCAGCAGTGACCACAAGTTTAGCTTTATAAACAAAACTGAAGAGATCAAACTAT
>JAWDGP010002535.1:862500-864168 GCA_033675545.1 Elysia crispata
AAAGTTACTTAAGTCGATACGCGACACACACACAAAAAAGAAAGTAATTAAAAAATCACTCAGACACAAATATTGAAACTATATAAGTGTTAAATAAGAAGTGAAATAGAAAAGTAAAAATTTTACAAAAATTCTTGCAGAAACAACATTAAAGTGCTATAATTGAAGGTATCAGTTTAAAAAAACTGGTGGAGTTACAAGGAACGCAAATATTCAGAAGACATTAAGCTTTAAAATTGGCTTCTGCGTAATACAAATTATATATTCTCAATATTCCTTTTGAATTAAGTCCTTTTTCACTTACTCACATCGCTTTTAATTTGCACTCTACTACTGGATAGTCAAAAAAGACAACGGTTCTGCAGATTTTATAATTCTACCCAGCAAAGGCAATTCTAAACCAAGGTCCTTGAAAAAAATCAGTTTGAGAAAAAATAACTATGTAGCTGATTTATGCAAGTAGCATCTTAATTTTAATGTTTTTCATGAAAACGCTTTCTTGTCCAACAACATGTGAATAAGATGAAACAAAAAAATCCCCAAAAAAATAACACACAAAACCGATTATTGCTCTTGCATCATATTTAATATCCTCAAGTAAAGGAGTGCAATGAAAATTTTATGCCAACTTAAATTCATACTAATTCTCAGTCTTTTTCAAAGCATGATGTAAATGTTTCAATTTGATTTTGTATTCTCAAGAAAAATATAATTATTTGAAAATGGAGCACTTACCTCTCACTCTAGTCACTGATTAACTTGAATCCTTGAAATCAAGATTTGTTCTGGCTCTAGATTTCAAATTCTCATGTAGCCGAGACAAAAATGAAACAATTTTAAACTTCATTATTTTTTTCTTATTACATGTACATATAATCTGTATCTTCTGAAGCGACAGTAAGTAATGAAGTAAACACTCTGGGCTAAATCTAAAAATATATCTAAGCTTAATAGAAGCAACACAGATTGACTCTCTTCCACTTTCACATTTTAAATCCCTTGCATTCTGAAACTAAATAGGCCTTTATGTTTTAACCTTAAAATAATATTTCCATCGATCTTAGAACAGAATCGTGTTTTCATTATCATTTTTGAGTATAAAAAACTGCGGACATTGTATAGTGGAATTCTCGCAAAGACCAATCCGGAAATACCTCTCTCTTTCCCCCCTTTTTTTGACTTTCTGATTTTATTTAGCCATCCCTATTCTGCAGAACTGACAGAACAAGATGGTTTTGTATATTAAAGCTATTCAAATCTCCAACTTTGCTCTTTGATAAAACATACTCTCTTCTGTTGGAGTACAAACAAATCTTTCCAAGATAATTCTCTGCATCAGATGATGAATTTTCCCTTTCCCCACTAAAAATGATTCATTTAGAGAAAATTAATAAGCTGATATAAATTTGCGAGCAAGATCTTACTGCACAGTATCCTGCGCCGTGAGGCTTCAAATATATATCAGAATGTTGCAGTTTTTAGAAATTTATACTGAGCTGATAGAATTAAACTGCTTCAGCCCTTACTTCTTCCTTGTAGTTCTTTCCTTTTTATTTCACTAAAATTCTATCAGCAGAATCGTCTAAAGACTTCGTAGAATAAAGTCGAGCCATGACATACCAGGCCTGACTCCAGTGTTAAGGTTCCTAGATTTTAATAACGTTGGCT
>JAWDGP010002536.1:17500-20000 GCA_033675545.1 Elysia crispata
CCCACCGGGATTGTTTTTAAAAGAATTTCTTTCTGATTCGCTTCAAAAACAATATATTTAAAAATCAAGTTAGGTAATAAAAGACAGATACAACAGAGAGCGATCACTTGAAAAACAACATCAAGTTAGATAATAGAAACCATAACTACAACAGCAAGCGATAAGCCCGCAATTCCCTTCAACTTTTCCATAACCGTAAAGAGATAGCAGGTAACGAGAGCACGCTAAGAAAGCAGCCTAGACCTACATGAACAGTTTCGGTCAATAAGCCAAGCAAGGCTTACTACAGTGCTGGAATAATTGAGCTTTACCCGGAATAGTCTCTTCTGTGTCCCATGTTGGAAGCCTGCTTTAGACAAACCGTTACTAGGCAACCAGATAAATAATCACCATGCATTACAGGTAAGCAGTAGGAATTTTCCATCTCGCTCAGATCCCAAGCTCTTGCTGTTTGAAATGAGACTGTTATTCGTTTTGAGATCGATACCTTCGAATCGTTACCGAAATGTATTGTCTGTATCGATGTCAAAACAGAGCCTGGTCTGAATGTTTTATGACTCGCTTTTAGTCGTGGAAACCGAGCTTCGATCTAACTCGGTGACATTAAAACAAATAAGAAAAAAAGGGAAAAGGCATTAAAAACAACGAGCTTTAAATGAAAAGTAGACAGACATGGTGAGGTGGAAAATAAGCAGCGACCGAATCAATAAGAGTAACAACAACAACGGCTGCTGCGCCAGTAACAATAGCCAGAACCAAAATAGTTTCTAACAACAAATATCCATCAGTGAAATATCGACAGCAAACCTGGCTAGAGCGTTAAGGATAAGTAACGATGAGTACAGGCACAACAGCACCAGCAACAATAGCCAGAACCAAAATAGTTTCAAACAACAAATATCCATAAGTGACAATATCGACAGCAAACCTGGCTAGAGCGTTAAGGATAAGTAACGAGGATAAGTTACGATAAGTAGAGACACATCAGCACCAGCAACAACAATAACAACAGCTAATAGAATAATAAACAGTACATTAATTTTTCTAGTAGTTTAAGAAAAATAAAACCAACTGAAGTGCTTAAATGTCAAAATAAAACTAAAATATTGACAAGATTGTTGCTGTTTTTTCTTTATTTATTGAAACCAAGTAAAGTTAAGTTGTTACACATGTTAAGGTACTCACAGTCAGAACTAACGTTTGCTGCACTAACTTACCAACGCATGCTTCCAGATCAGCTTGGTACTCGAGTTGAGTTGACTGTCACATCTTGAGGTACTCACAGTCAGAACTAACGTTTGCTGCACTAACTTACCAACGGATGCTTCCAGATCAGCTTGGTACTCAAGTTGAGTTGACTGTCACATCTTAAGGTACTCACAGTCAGAACTTACGTTTGCTGCACTAACTTACCAACGGATGCTTCCAGATCAGCTTGGTACTCAAGTTGAGTTGACTGTCACATCTTGAGGTACTCACAGTCAGAACTTACGTTTGCTGCACTAACTTACCAACGGATGCCACCAGATCAGCTTGGTACTCGAGTTGAGTTGACTGTCACATCTTAAGGTACTCACAGTCAGAACTAACGTTTGCTGCACTAACTTACCAACGGATGCCACCAGATCAGCTTGGTACTCGAGTTGAGTTGACTGTCACATCTTAAGGTACTCACAGTCAGAACTTACGTTTGCTGCACTAACTTACCAACGGATGCTTCCAGATCAGCTTGGTACTCGAGTTGACACAAATCTTGACGACTCATCTAGGCAATGACGTCCTAGACTCTTACAGAAATTAGAAACTTCTGGAAGAAAGGGGAAAAGAACTGCGCAAAATTTAAAAAAAAAAAAAAAAAAAGAAAGAAAAAAATGAAAAAGACTTAGTTTATCCATTATGTTAGAGTGGAAGATGGCTATGAGAGGAAACAATATGATAAAACTTTCAAGTTAAATTTCTGGAGTATAAACCAAAAATTATAGACGCGCCAAGTAGAAGTTATACGCTTAAGACATTTAGAAAATAAGAGAGGAAAAAAAGAAAGTTTCATTAACTGTCGAAAAGTCTAGTCAAATAAGACGAGCTTCTTTGCTTTTCACTTCAGAGCTAGTGGTTTTGTCGGAGACGACACAATAAGAGTCAGAACAAAAAAAGAAAGGAAACGCTCAAAGCTATAAGTTTTCACTGGCCTTTTTCCTTCCTTGTTTTTGTTTCTTTTTTACTTTAATACGGGATGTCTGCCGTCTCTTTGTCTCAACTCGGGAGAAAAAAAATCAATGGTTTGTGAGAGCCTTGGAAGGTCTGAATTAAACATTAAAAACTTGGAAAAGGAAAAAAATCACATATCTCTAATCCTCTGAACATTAAAGAGTTTTCTATGTTAAAAGAATGAGAGTAAAATGGGGCAGAAAGAAACAGAAAGAGAGAGATACACACACCCAGAGAAATACAGAGAAAGAAAGAGAGAGAGAGAGAGAGAGAGAGAGAGAGAGAGAGAGAG
>JAWDGP010002536.1:25000-30000 GCA_033675545.1 Elysia crispata
AACGCGTATCGTGTTTAACTGTATCATTATGTCATTAATCGCTGCAGGCTCTAACTCGTATCAGGTTTAACTGTATCATTATGTCATTAATCGCTGCAGGCTCTAACTCGTATCAGGTTTAACTGTATCATTATGTCATTAATCGCTGCAGGCTCTAACTCGTATCAGGTTTAACTGTATCATTATGTCATTAATCGCTGCAGGCTCTAACTCGTATCGTGTTTAACTGTATCATTATGTCATTAATCGCTGCAGGCTCTAACTCGTATCAGGTTTAACTGTATCATTATGTCATTAATCGCTGCAGGCTCTAACTCGTATCGTGTTTAACTGTATCATTATGTCATTAATCGCTGCAGGCTCTAACTCGTATCAGGTTTAACTGTATCATTATGTCATTAATCGCTGCAGGCTCTAACTCGTATCAGGTTTAACTGTATCATTATGTCATTAATCGCTGCAGGCTCTAACTCGTATCGTGTTTAACTGTATCATTATGTCATTAATCGCTGCAGGCTCTAACTCGTATCAGGTTTAACTGTATCATTATGTCATTAATCGCTGCAGGCTCTAACTCGTATCAGGTTTAACTGTATCATTATGTCATTAATCGCTGCAGGCTCTAACTCGTATCGTGTTTAACTGTATCATTATGTCATTAATCGCTGCAGGCTCTAACTCGTATCGTGTTTAACTGTATCATTATGTCATTAATCGCTGCAGGCTCTAACTCGTATCAGGTTTAACTGTATCATTATGTCATTAATCGCTGCAGGCTCTAACTCGTATCAGGTTTAACTGTATCATTATGTCATTAATCGCTGCAGGCTCTAACTCGTATCAGGTTTAACTGTATCATTATGTCATTAATCGCTGCAGGCTCTAACTCGTATCAGGTTTAACTGTATCATTATGTCATTAATCGCTGCAGGCTCTAACTCGTATCAGGTTTAACTGTATCATTATGTCATTAATCGCTGCAGGCTCTAACTCGTATCGTGTTTAACTGTATCATTATGTCATTAATCGCTGCAGGCTCTAACTCGTATCAGGTTTAACTGTATCATTATGTCATTAATCGCTGCAGGCTCTAACTCGTATCGTGTTTAACTGTATCATTATGTCATTAATCGCTGCAGGCTCTAACTCGTATCGTGTTTAACTGTATCATTATGTCATTAATCGCTGCAGGCTCTAACTCGTATCGTGTTTAACTGTATCATTATGTCATTAATCGCTGCAGGCTCTAACTCGTATCAGGTTTAACTGTATCATTATGTCATTAATCGCTGCAGGCTCTAACTCGTATCAGGTTTAACTGTATCATTATGTCATTAATCGCTGCAGGCTCTAACTCGTATCAGGTTTAACTGTATCATTATGTCATTAATCGCTGCAGGCTCTAACTCGTATCAGGTTTAACTGTATCATTATGTCATTAATCGCTGCAGGCTCTAACTCGTATCAGGTTTAACTGTATCATTATGTCATTAATCGCTGCAGGCTCTAACTCGTATCGTGTTTAACTGTATCATTATGTCATTAATCGCTGCAGGCTCTAACTCGTATCAGGTTTAACTGTAGCATTATGTCATTAATCGCTGCAGGCTCTAACTCGTATCTTGTTTAACTGTATCATTATGTCATTAATCGCTGCAGGCTCTAACTCGTATCGTGTTTAACTGTATCATTATGTCATTAATCGCTGCAGGCTCTAACTCGTATCAGGTTTAACTGTATCATTATGTCATTAATCGCTGCAGGCTCTAACTCGTATCAGGTTTAACTGTATCATTATGTCATTAATCGCTGCAGGCTCTAACTCGTATCAGGTTTAACTGTATCATTATGTCATTAATCGCTGCAGGCTCTAACTCGTATCAGGTTTAACTGTATCATTATGTCATTAATCGCTGCAGGCTCTAACTCGTATCAGGTTTAACTGTATCATTATGTCATTAATCGCTGCAGGCTCTAACTCGTATCGTGTTTAACTGTATCATTATGTCATTAATCGCTGCAGGCTCTAACTCGTATCAGGTTTAACTGTATCATTATGTCATTAATCGCTGCAGGCTCTAACTCGTATCTTGTTTAACTGTATCATTATGTCATTAATCGCTGCAGGCTCTAACTCGTATCAGGTTTAACTGTATCATTATGTCATTAATCGCTGCAGGCTCTAACTCGTATCAGGTTTAACTGTATCATTATGTCATTAATCGCTGCAGGCTCTAACTCGTATCAGGTTTAACTGTATCATTATGTCATTAATCGCTGCAGGCTCTAACTCGTATCAGGTTTAACTGTATCATTATGTCATTAATCGCTGCAGGCTCTAACTCGTATCAGGTTTAACTGTATCATTATGTCATTAATCGCTGCAGGCTCTAACTCGTATCGTGTTTAACTGTATCATTATGTCATTAATCGCTGCAGGCTCTAACTCGTATCGTGTTTAACTGTATCATTATGTCATTAATCGCTGCAGGCTCTAACTCGTATCAGGTTTAACTGTATCATTATGTCATTAATCGCTGCAGGCTCTAACTCGTATCAGGTTTAACTGTATCATTATGTCATTAATCGCTGCAGGCTCTAACTCGTATCGTGTTTAACTGTATCATTATGTCATTAATCGCTGCAGGCTCTAACTCGTATCGTGTTTAACTGTATCATTATGTCATTAATCGCTGCAGGCTCTAACTCGTATCGTGTTTAACTGTATCATTATGTCATTAATCGCTGCAGGCTCTAACTCGTATCGTGTTTAACTGTATCATTATGTCATTAATCGCTGCAGGCTCTAACTCGTATCGGGTTTAACTGTATCATTATGTCATTAATCGCTGCAGGCTCTAACTCGTATCAGGTTTAACTGTATCATTATGTCATTAATCGCTGCAGGCTCTAACTCGTATCAGGTTTAACTGTATCATTATGTCATTAATCGCTGCAGGCTCTAACTCGTATCGTGTTTAACTGTATCATTATGTCATTAATCGCTGCAGGCTCTAACTCGTATCAGGTTTAACTGTATCATTATGTCATTAATCGCTGCAGGCTCTAACTCGTATCAGGTTTAACTGTATCATTATGTCATTAATCGCTGCAGGCTCTAACTCGTATCAGGTTTAACTGTATCATTATGTCATTAATCGCTGCAGGCTCTAACTCGTATCAGGTTTAACTGTATCATTATGTCATTAATCGCTGCAGGCTCTAACTCTATTTGTTGGATTACACTGGTGAGAGGGAAAGCCAGACATTGTTTTTTGTTGCAGTTTAAAAGACTTGACCGGTGCAGAGACAGGGTCTTGTTCTTGAATGTATCTCGCTTGTTCCTTTCGTTTGCACGATATATCTTTTAATTATTTTTTGTGGGTGTTTTCCCCTTACATTCAAGTAAAGACACCATAGGGTCCAGTTTCTTAAACAGGCCTTGAGTTTCCTCATTTATCTGCCTTTGATATGGTTGATATAGATTGTTTACACTTGTTTTTTGTTTGTTTTTTGTTTGTTTTCCTTTTTGTTTCGTTTTGTTTCTTTTTTGTGAGCGTGTGTATTTTTTTTTATTTCAGACATGACTGCAGAACTGCATTAAATTATCATCTGTCTAAAACCTGTCTTTACTTGGCTCTTGTAACATATTAATATTTATACAACTCGTTTGGTAGTCCTCACGTGCATTTAGGCTTTCTAAAACCTTGTTTGTATTAATGTGGTGGCTAAAGTCGTTGTTAGTCCTCACGTGCATTAAGGCCTCGAAACCCTTGTTTGTATTAATGTGGTGGTTAAAGTCGTTGTTAGACCTCACGTGCGGCCTCGAAACCCTTGTTTGTATTAATGTGGTGGTTAAAGTCGTTGTTAGTCCTCACGTCCATTAAGGCCTCGAAACCCTTGTTTGTATTAATGTGGTGGTTAAAGTCGTTGTTAGTCCTCACGTGCATTAAGGCCTCGAAACCCTTGTTTGTATTAATGTGGTGGTTAAAGTCGTTGTTAGTCCTCACGTGCATTAAGGCCTCGAAACCCTTGTTTGTATTAATGTGGTGGTTAAAGTCGTTGTTAGTCCTCACGTGCATTAAGGCCTCGAAACCCTTGTTTGTATTAATGTGGTGGTTAAAGTCGTTGTTAGTCCTCACGTGCGGCCTCGAAACCCTTGTTTGTATTGTGTCTGAATATAGTCTTTGTTAGTGCATTAAAGTCTCGAAACCCTTGTTTGTATTGTGTCTGAATATAGTCTTTGTTAGTGCATTAAAGCCTCGAAACCCTTGTTTGTATTGTGTCTGAATATAGTCTTTGTTAGTGCATTAAAGTCTCGAAACCCTTGTTTGTATTGTGTCTGAATATAGTCTTTGTTAGTGCATTAAAGCCTCGAAACCCTTGTTTGTATTGTGTCTGAATATAGTCTTTGTTAGTGCATTAAAGCCTCGAAACCCTTGTTTGTATTGTGTCTGAATATAGTCTTTGTTAGTGCATTAAAGCCTCGAAACCCTTGTTTGTATTGTGTCTGAATATAGTCTTTGTTAGTGCATTAAAGCCTCGAAACCCTTGTTTGTATTGTGTCTGAATATAGTCTTTGTTAGTGCATTAAAGCCTCGAAACCCTTGTTTGTATTGTGTCTGAATATAGTCTTTGTTAGTGCATTAAAGCCTCGAAACCCTTGTTTGTATTGTGTCTGAATATAGTCGTTGTTAGTGCATTAAAGCCTCGAAACCCTTGTTTGTATTGTGTCTGAATATAGTCGTTGTTAGTGCATTAAAGTCTCGAAACCCTTGTTTGTATTATGTCTGAATATATTCTTTGTTAGTGCATTAAAGTCTCGAAACCCTTGTTTGTATTGTGTCTGAATATAGTCGTTGTTAGTGCATTAAAGTCTCGATACCCTTGTTTGTATTATGTCTGAATATATTCTTTGTTAGTGCATTAAAGCCTCGAAACCCTTGTTTGTATTGTGTCTGAATATAGTCGTTGTTAGTGCATTAAAGTCTCGATACCCT
>JAWDGP010002536.1:35000-47500 GCA_033675545.1 Elysia crispata
CATAAGACTGATGGTGTGGACTCTAAAAATGAAACATCGCCTATCTAGATCTAGATATCTAGACTGGAGGAGAAAAACTGGACTTAACAAACTGGACACGACATAAGACTGATGGTGTGGACTCTAGAAATGGGTCATCTCCTCCTACGTCACGCCACAATTAAAACTGTCCTGTCTAGATCTAGATATCTAGACTGGAGGAGAAAAACTGGACTTAACAAACTGGACACGACATAAGACTGATGGTGTGGACTCTAGAAATGGGTCATCGCCTCCTACGTCCCTGCCACAATTAAAACTGTCCTGTCTAGATCTAGATATCTAGACTGGAGGAGAAAAACTGGACTTAACAAACTGGACACGACTTAAGACTGATGGTGTGGACTCTAGAAATGGGTCATCCCCTCCTACGTCCCGCCACAATTAAAACTGTCCTGTCTAGATCTAGATATCTAGACTGGAGGAGAAAAACTGGACTTAACAAACTGGACACGACATAAGACTGATGGTGTGGACTCTAGAAATGGGTCATCCCCTCCTACGTCCCGCCACAATTAAAACTGTCCTGTCTAGATCTAGATATCTAGACTGGAGGAGAAAAACTGGACTTAACAAACTGGACACGACATAAGACTGATGGTATGGACTCTAGAAATGGGTCATCCCCTCCTACGTCCCGCCACAATTAAAACTGTCCTGTCTAGATCTAGATATCTAGACTGGAGGTGAAAAACTGGACTTAACAAACTGGACACGACATAAGACTGATGGTGTGGTCTCTAGAAATGGAACATCGCCTGTCTAGATCTAGATATCTAGACTGGAGGAGAAAAACTGGACTTAACAAACTGGACACGACATAGGACTGATGGTGTGGACTCTAGAAATGGGTCATCCCCTCCTACGTCCCGCCACAATTAAAACTGTCCTGTCTAGATCTAGATATCTAGACTGGAGGAGAAAAACTGGACTTAACAAACTGGACACGACATAAGACTGATGGTGTGGACTCTAGAAATGGGTCATCCCCTCCTACGTCCCGCCACAATTAAAACTGTCCTGTCTAGATCTAGATATCTAGACTGGAGGAGAAAACTGGACTTAACAAACTGGACACGACATAAGACTGATGGTGTGGACTCTAGAAATGGGTCATCCCCTCCTACGTCCCGCCACAATTAAAACTGTCCTGTCTAGATCTAGATATCTAGACTGGAGGTGAAAAACTGGACTGAACAAACTGGACACGACATAAGACTGATGGTGTGGTCTCTAGAAATGGAACATCGCCTGTCTAGATCTAGATATCTAGACTGGAGGAGAAAAACTGGACTTAACAAACTGGACACGACATAAGACTGATGGTGTGGACTCTAGAAATGGAACATCGCCTATCTAGATCTAGATATCTAGACTGGAGGAGAAAAACTGGACTTAACAAACTGGACACGACATAAGACTGATGGTGTGGACTCTAGAAATGGAACATCGCCTGTCTAGATCTAGATATCTAGACTGGAGGAGAAAAACTGGACTTAACAAACTGGACACGACTTAAGACTGATGGTGTGGACTCTAGAAATGGAACATCGCCTATCTAGATGTAGATATCTAGACTGGAGGAGAAAAACTGGTCTTAACAAACTGGACACGACTTAAGACTGATGGTGTGGACTCTAGAAATGGAACATCGCCTATCTAGATGTAGATATCTAGACTGGAGGAGAAAAACTGGACTTAACAAACTGGACACGACTTAAGACTGATGGTGTGGACTCTAGAAATGGAACATCGCCTGTCTAGATCTAGATATCTAGACTGGAGGAGAAAAACTGGACTTAACAAACTGGACACGACTTAAGACTGATGGTGTGGACTCTAGAAATGGAACATCGCCTATCTAGATGTAGATATCTAGACTGGAGGAGAAAAACTGGACTTAACAAACTGGACACGACTTAAGACTGATGGTGTGGACTCTAGAAATGGAACATCGCCTTTTAGGTCCCGCCACATAAGTGAAACAGTCCTGTTTAGATCTAGGTGTCTAGACCTGGACGAGAAGAACTCATCTTCTAGCCGTGTGTGTCTAGGATATCTCAGGGAGATCTCTCGTCGTTTGGATCCCCCAGAATATGAAAACTTAACATTTGTCTAAAACTATTTTCCACATGATGATGCCCTAGGAGTTCCTATTCGTATTTTTTAACATCATCAGTTGTTTTTTTTTATTTTCAGCTGGGAATTTGCTATTTTCAGGAAAATACACATGTATGAAATGTGCTGTGGGTTTTAAAAACGTAAAATCAATTTAGATGTTTGATTTTTTAAAAGATCTTTCCTTTTTTTCTCCCTCTCTTCCCCTTTTTCCTCTTTTCTGTGTGAGCATGTTTTTTCTCTCTACATTTCCTCTTTCCTCGTTTAACCTCTACCTCACATTTGTTCCCATCTCTTTCTACGATGTAAAATATTACCATGATGAGCTCAAAGTATCAACTATCCTGTCCTTCCATCTTTCTCTTTCTCCCTCATTTTTCTCTCATTTCTCTCTCTCTCCATCTCTCTCTCACTTCCCTCTCTCTCCATCTCTCTCTCACTTCTCTCTCTCTCCATCTCTCTCTTACTTCTCTCTCTCCATCTCTCTCTTACTTCTCTCTCTCCATCTCTCTCTTACTTCTCTCTCTCTCTCCATCTCTCTCTTACTTCTCTCTCTCCATCTCTCTCTTACTTCTCTCTCTCTCCATCTCTCTCTCTCTCTCTCCATCTCTCTCTTACTTCTCTTTCTCTCCATCTCTCTCTTACTTCTCTCTCTCTCTCCATCTCTCTCTTACTTCTCTCTCTCTCTCCATCTCTCTCTTACTTCTCTCTCTCTCCATCTCTCTCTTACTTCTCTCTCTCTCCATCTCTCTCTTACTTCTCTCTCTCCATCTCTCTCTTACTTCTCTCTCTCTCCATCTCTCTCTTACTTCTCTCTCTCCATCTCTCTCTTACTTCTCTCTCTCCATCTCTCTCTTACTTCTCTCTCTCTCCATCTCTCTCTTACTTCTCTCTCTCTCCATCTCTCTCTTACTTCTCTCTCCATCTCTCTCTTACTTCTCTCTCTCCATCTCTCTCCATCCCTCTCTCACTTCTCTCTCTCCATCTCTCTCTCTATCTTTCTCTTACTTCTCTCTCTCTCCATCTCTCTCTTACTTCTCTCTCTCCATCTCTCTCTTACTTCTCTCTCTCTATCTCTCTCTTACTTCTCTCTCTCCATCTCTCTCTTACTTCTCTCTCTCCATCTCTCTCTTACTTCTCTCTCTCCATCTCTCTCTCACTTCTCTCTCCATCTCTCTTACTTCTTTCTCTCTCTCCATCTCTCTCTTACTTCTCTCTCTCCATCTCTCTCTTACTTATCTCTCTAAATCTCTCTCTAACTTATATCTCTCCATCTCTCTCTTACTTCTTTCTCTCTCTCCATCTCTCTCTTACTTCTCTCTCTCCATCTCTCTCTTACTTCTCTCTCTCTCCATCTCTCTCTTACTTCTATCTCTCTCTCTCCATCTCTCTCTCTCCATCTCTTCACAGATCAGCACCATCAGTATTGGTACTGGAGCGTGCCTCGCCCTCCTCATCTCCCTTACTGGTCTGATCTCCCTCTGTATCAGAGACATCATCACGGTCAAGATTGCCAGAACCATCGGTCTGGCCCAGACTGCAGCTGGTACGTCACAGTCATTCCACAAAACATGGTTCCCACATGTGTGCACTTTCCTCTAGTTTTCAGTCTACAAAGGTTATCTTTGAATTTGAATTGTGGGAATATTTGAGATATTTAGTGTTCATAGTTGTAGGATTATTAATCCTTAGTCAGGGAGATGAGAGTTAAAGTGTTGGGGAAGAGAGACAAAGAGAGAGATAGATAGAAAGATAGAGAGAGAGAAAGAGAGATAGATGGATAGAAGGAAAGAGAGAGATAGATAGAGAGAGAGAGAAAAAGAGATCGATAGATAGATAGAAAGAGAGAGAGAGAGATAGATAGAGAGAGAGAAAGAGAGATAGATAGATAGATAGAAAGAGAGAGAGATAGATAGATAGATGGAGAGAGATAGAGAAAGATAGATAGATAGAGATATATATAGAAAGAGAGATAAATAGATAGAGAGAGAGAGTGAGGGAGAGAGAGAGAGAGAGAGAGAGAGAGAGAGAGAGAGAGAGAGAGAGAGAGAGAGAGAGAGATATGGAAACATTAAAATAGAGAAATCCAGTGAAAGATTAAGAAAAACAAAGCTCTGCGTTGAGGAAGAGAGAGAGAGAGAGAGAGAGAGAGAGAGAGAGAGAGAGAGAGAGAGAGAGAGAGAGTTCTGGAAACATTAGAATAGAGAAAGCCAGTGAAAGATTAAGCAAACCAAAGCGGAGCGTTGAGGAAGAGAGAGAGAGAGAGAGAGAGAGAGAGAGAGAGAGAGAGAGAGAGAGAGAGTTCTGGAAACATTAGAATAGAGAAAGCCAGTGAAAGATTAAGCAAACCAAAGCGGAGCGTTGAGGAAGAGAGAGAGAGAGAGAGAGAGAGAGAGAGAGAGAGAGAGAGAGAGAGTTATGGAAACATTAGAATAGAGAAAGCCAGTGAAAGATTAAGCAAACCAAAGCGGAGCGTTGAGGAAGAGAGAGAGAGAGAGAGAGAGAGAGAGAGAGAGAGAGAGTTATGGAAACATTAGAATAGAGAAATCCAGTGAAAGATTAAGCAAACCAAAGCGGAGCGTTGAGGAAGAGAGATAGATAGAGAGAGAGAGAGATAGATAGATAGAGAGAGAGAGAGAGAGAGAGAGAGAGAGAGAGAGAGAGTTATGGAAAAATTAGAATAGAGAAAGCCAGTGAAAGATTAAGCAAACGAAAGTGGAGCGTTGAGGAAGCAGTTCACTGAGGTTGAACGATAGCCAGAACCTGGAGCTCTAAATACGATCACGTGACACGTTTTTTAATTCACCTGTGGTCATAGCTCTTTTTATTCACTCACTCCCTGCTTCGTAGATTCAGCTTTCAGACTATCCATATTTGGAGTTTCTGTTCACTTTCACCACGGAAAAGAACCACTTGCAGCTGCCACATTGGCTTCACTATTGTTTTTGGCCTTTTCTACCCGTACGGAAGTCCCCGTACAAGACTCTACCTTGCTCCTCGAACCTTCTTAAGATGTTGATATGAAACACTCCTAAGTTGGCCAAGGGTTTTTGTCTCTTTTGTTCCTAAGCACTGTACCTTCTCTATATGTTTCCAATTTGCTATGCTTCGTAATTGAAGAAAATTCTTCCTGTTGATTTAAAGTACTTGATATGTTTTGAAAGTTCCCGGTGCTTTTTTATAATCGCCCTATTTCAATCCTGGTTGTTTGCGAAAAGAAAATGGGTTTATATGTCATTCGTTGAGAACCACAAATATTTTGTTGCGTATTATTAGATGCAAAATTGACAAAAAAATCACTTAACTGATCAAGTTTAGCGTCCATAACATAACTGCGATATTTTTCTTTTGCCAAAACAAAGAATCATGTACTTATTGGCTAGTTGTACTTAATACCCTTTTGTGGGTCTAAGGATATAAAACCTAAAACACACATTTGCTCGATTGCGTTATGTTTGACTTCTTTTGGCATTTTGGAGACAAAGAGAAATAGGAAGAGGAGAAATAAAAAGAAGGAATGTCTGTACAAGGGAGAGAGATAAAAGAGCTATACATGTAGAATCCATGCGTTGTGACTTTTCTCTACTCTGTACAAGGGAGAGAGATAAAAGAGCTATACATGTAGAATCCATGCGTTGTGACTTTTCTCTACTCTGTACAAGAAGAAAGGGGAGGGGGCTCGAACATGAGTCGAGAAAAGGGGGGGATTGAGGGTGAATGTGAGAGCGAGGAATAAACGAGGAGACACAGAGAGAGAGAGAGAGAGAGAGAGAGAGAGAGAGAGAGAGAGAGAGAGAGAGAGAGAGACATATATTATTAAATTTGATAGAGAATGAGTGTGAGAGAAAGAATGAGAGTAAAAGTGAAAGAGATGGAGAGGAAAGAGTAGGAAGACAACACTAAGAGAAACGTTATACCAATGCTCCTTTTAATCTTAACTTGCTCACATTCCGGATTCTCTGACCTTTCCGAGATCATGGAAAGGTCAAGTTCTGAAATGTCAACACCTTAAATTTATAGCTCCATAGAGATTGTCAGAAAATTGACATGACATTTCGTAGTCTTAGCTCTTTGTCAACTAACTGTCTGTGCATTGAGCACCTTTAAAGTGGTTTCTTATCATTTGTTTTTAGCTGCATCAGTTAGTTGCTTCAAACAGCTTTATTATTTGTTTGTATTTATTTTTGTAACTACCTGGGTGATTTCTTACTTTTTTTCTACTACAATAGGATCCAACACTTATAATATCAATAGAGGCTCAGTGCTTCTTTCTAAGTAATTGCAGGCCCTAACTTGTGGTAGCGTGCCTAGCACCCGTGCAATACTACAGAGTTCACACTCTTGGGTCCTCGAGTATCAGTATAAGGCTAGTGTTCCCTAACTAATATGAGTGGATGTCAAGATAAAAATGGCTACACTCAAGAAAGGAAGAAAACAGCAAGAAGAAGTTAAAGTTATCAACACCTATAATAAGCTTATTACACGAATACTCAAGTAACGATGAATGAAAGTAATTCTCAAAGAATGAAATACATAGAAGATTCAAAACCAAGTACGTAATAAACGTCTAGAAGAGTCCAAAACAAAGTGCCATGTACGTGGAGAGAGAGAGAGAGAGAGAGAGAGAGAGAGAGAGAGAGAGAGAGAGAGAGAGAGAGAGCTGGATGCATCACGGAGAAGTTTACTTTCTCTAATTCGGACAAGGAAAGAATGTTAACGCTGAGCGATAGAATGACAGTGTACCTGTCATGTCTGCCCCTAGCCATGGCCTTCTGGATTCCACAGGGCTGTGCTCTAGCCCCTGACCGTAGCTGGCCGTTGTTGTATGTTGATGATGCTGTTGTTGTTGTACCTGTCCGTTGTTGTATGTTGATGCTGTTGTTGTTGTACCTGGCCGTTGTTGTATGTTGATGCTGTAGTTGTTGTACCTGGCCGTTGTTGAATGTTGATGCCGGTGTTTTTTGTACCTGGCCGTTGTTGAATGTTGATGCCGGTGTTGTATGTTAATTCTGTAGTTGTACCTGGCCGTTGTTGTATGTTGATGCCGTTTTTATACCTGGCCGTTGTATGTTGAGGCCGTTGTTGTAACACTGGCCGTTATTGAATCTTTATGCTGTAGATGTTGTACCTGGTCGTTGTTGTATGTTGATGCTGTAGTTGTTGTACCTGGCCGTTGTTGTATGTTGATGCTGTAGTTGTTGTACCTGGCCGTTGTTGTGTGTTGATGATGCTGTTGTTGTTGTACCTGGCCGTTGTTGTATGTTGATGCTGTTGTTGTTGTACCTGGCCGTTGTTGTATGTTGATGTTGTAGTTGTTGTACCTGGACGTTGTTGTACGTTGATGCTGTTGTTGTACCTGGCCGTTGTTGAATGTTGATGCTATTGTTGTAGTTGGGAGCTACGTCGGTACTCTAGAGTAGCGACTTGTCAAGGCGCTATGTCTGTACTGACTTTCAGATCTACATAGTTCAGGAACAAAATAAGAAAGGCAGATTATGGATGCGACTTTCAGATCTACATAGTTCAGGAACAAAATAAGAAAGGCAGATTATAGATGCGGCTTTTAAATCTACTTAACACAGGAGCAAAATAAGAAAGAGAGATTACGGATGATGGTTTTGGAGACCATGGTAGAGGCTTTGAGTAAGTTAAAAAAAGTAATAGATGAAGATTGAAAGAGATGATGATAGAGATAAAAAGAGGTGTGGTGTTGTGGAAAAAGTAAGAGGAAAAGGAGAGACAATAAGAATATTCAAATTCGAGAAAGAGGGGAAAAAAGGTAACATATTGTGTGTGTGTATGAGACAGAGACAGCAACAGAGAAATGAACGCTCTCAATTCTTTCAAAGATCAAATTTTTCAACGGTTTCAAACGACGTGCTACTTGCCTTGCGGAATCTCAAAACATCAGAGATTTTCAAGACAGTTTTCCTCTCAGCTGCTCTGTATAACAACTAAGATCAGAGATTTTCAAGACAGTTTCTCTCTCAGTTGCTCTCTCAATTAACATCAGAGGTTTTCAAGTTAGGATTCCTCTCAACTGCCTTGTGTAACAATACCTAACATCAGAGATTTTTAAGACTGGTTCTCCCTCAATTGCTCTGTATTCCAGGTCTACTGGTCGGAGGTGGCGTGGCCATCTACCCTAACGGCTGGAGTGCTGTGGAGGTCAGACAGGCGTGTGGTGGATTCTCAGAACCTTATGTGTTAGGTTAGTCTAGAGCCTTTGTGCGATATTATTATTCTAAATAATAAAGGAAATCGACTAAATCTGTACTTTCGTAATCTGTTTTTAGATCTTTTATATAACGTGTATTAAAAAGCTGGGAATTTTCGTATTAAGTGCATAAAAGTGCACTGTCTTGCGGAAATTCTTAGCCGCGCAGTTCTTTAAACATACATGATAACGAATGTTTTTAAAAAATCCTTGAATAGATTTTAATTTTCCAAAATTACTTTACTATCTATATTGATGGATGAGCCAATTTTTTGTGGAATCTTGGATGCTTGGTATAATTATGGATAAGTGTTTTCATTGCTTAATGGATCCATTGATGGATAACTGGTGTGATTGACCTATGGCCGATTTTATTGACGGATTGTTAATGATTGGTGTTGAATCAGTGCACAATCTAAAACACAAAAATTAGATAAAACTGTTTTTCCTGGTGAACTCTTTTCAACTGTGGCACGAACAAACCTTCACTTACAAACGTAAAAGAATTCGTACTGCAAATCAAGAAAAATCCATCAGCTCTAGCTCTGTTCAATCATTGTTTCGCACACTTTCCTCTGCAGGAGACTGTGCCTTCTGTTGGGCTTTCTACATGACCTCTGTGGGCGGTGGGTTGAGCCTGCTGTGTGCGGCCTTCACCTGCCACGCATTTCACCAGAAGCAACATTATAGGAGCGTGTCAGCCTCACATGTGTAGCAGCAATGTGTCAAGCTGGACTTTACTGCCGCCTAGATCAGTGTTGCGATGTCTATCATTGACAGAAGTATTGTTTTTGTTATCGCACAATCACGTTTGTTATGATCTTCTTATCATCACTTTCATCGACAATGTGTATAGCGTCATTGACAACAGCAGCAGCATCTTGATAAAATACTCGAATATTATACATCACACACTCATCACTATCATCACCACCATCATCATGATAAAATATTAGAATATTATACATCACACACTCATCACTATCATCACCACCATCATCATGATAAAATATTAGAATATTATACATCACACACTCATCACTATCATCACCACCATCATCATGATAAAATATTAGAATATTATACATCACACACTCATCACTATCATCACCACCATCATCATGATAAAATATTAGAATATTATACATCACACACTCATCACTATCATCAGCACCATCATCATGATAAAATATTAGAATATTATACATCACACACTCATCACTATCATCACCACCATCATCATGATAAAATATTAGAATATTATACATCACACACTCATCACTATCATCACCACCATCATCATGATAAAATATTAGAATATTATACATCACACACTCATCACTATCATCACCACCATCATCATGATAAAATATTAGAATATTATACATCACACACTCATCACTATCATCACCACCATCATCTTGATAAAATATTAGAATATTATACATCACACACTCATCACTATCATCACCACCATCATCATGATAAAATATTAGAATATTATACATCACACACTCATCACTATCATCACCACCATCATCTTGATAAAATATTAGAATATTATACATCACACACTCATCACTATCATCACCACCATCATCTTGATAAAATATTAGAATATTATACATCACACACTCATCACTATCATCACCACCATCATCATGATAAAATATTAGAATATTATACATCACACACTCATCACTATCATCACCACCATCATCTTGATAAAATATTAGAATATTATACATTACACACTCATCACTATCATCACCACCATCATCTTGATAAAATATTAGAATATTATACATTACACACTCATCACTATCATCACCACCATCATTTTGATAAAATATTAGAATATTATACATCACACACTCATCACTATCATCACCACCATCATTATGATAAAATATTAGAATATTATACATCACACACTCATCACTATCATCACCACCATCATCATGATAAAATATTAGAATATTATACATCAAACACTAATCACTATCATCACCACCATCATCTTGATAAAATATTAGAATATTATACATCACACATTCATCACTATCATCACCACCATCATCATGATAAAATATTAGAATATTATACATCACACACTCATCACTATAATCTCCACCATCATCATGATAAAATATTAGAATATTATACATCAAACACTCATCACTATCATCACCACCATCATCTTGATAAAATATTAGAATATTATACATCACACACTCATCACTATCATCACCACCATCATTATGATAAAATATTAGAATATTATACATCACACACTCATCACTATCATCACCACCATCATCATGATAAAATATTACAATATTTTACATCACACACTCGTCACTATCATCACCACCATCATCAACAACAGCATCACCATAATTATTAGAGGTAAAGGACTCTCCCAGAACATTAAACATTGCCCTTTTCATTGTAATCAGCAGCAGCAGCAGCAACAATAACATCATTATCATCATCATTATTATTATTATTATCATCATCTTCATCAACATCTTCACAACTATCATCATCACCAACATCATAATCATTATCATTAACATCTTCACCACTATCGTCAGCAACAGCAGCACCAGTAGCAGCGTCATCATTGTCTTCATTGTTTTCATTTCCTTATGATAAATCTCACGATACTAGTAACATTTCAAACAGTCATATTCCATCAAGATGGCATACATGACATTCTCACTGCCTCTGTCATGGATTGGTCAACACCATCCATGTGGACAGCCATAGTTACAGTGTAATTTTAAGTTGAGCCCTAACTTCTTGTAAATATTGTAAATAAAATATTTACTACTACTCTCAATACTTTTTTTCCATCTATCTTTATTGCTGAATCATGTGGTTGCTTTGTGTAAAAATAATTAATTTATTTGTTCAATGACAGCCTTATACTTCCCCACTTCCTACTTGTGCGTGATCTCTATGGCTTTTCTTCAGTTTCATACTTTTCTTTCAAGTCTGTTTCCAAATTTTCTCTTTGATCACTTTCATGAGAAATTGCTTTAAATATAATAATTGCTTCTTAAAGAAGTTAAATATTTTATTCCTTTTTAGAATCTGAATATGCTGGATACTTAATTGAATTAATTTCTTATGTGCATATTTGAGACGTAGAACCTTTCAAAAAACAGCAGCAACAAGAACAGTAACAACTACAGCAACAACAAAAATCAAAAACAAAACAAAACAAAACAAAATGTTAAATGTGCGCTGCATGGTATTCTTGGATGTCTCGGGTCACGCAAGAAGATCTCGTCACGGTCTAGTGGTGAGCAAGCAGTAATGTTTCACTTTAAGAGCTCGCAATGCAAACTGATGGAGTCTCTAAGTTTCTTATATGCTAACTCAAGGTGTCGTACGCCAAGGCCTTTTAAATAAGTCCATATGTAGAGGTTTGTTTCGTCTTTTCTTCCGCTCCTCACCCCCCCCCCCCCCCCACCACTTTTTCCACTTCTCTCTTTCTCTCTCTCTCTCTCTCTCTCTCTCTGTCTCTCTGTCTCTCTCTCTGTCTCTCCCTCTCTCTCTATCTCTCTCTCTGTGTCTCTCTCTCTCTCTCTCTCTCTCTCTCTCTCTCTCTCTCTCTCTCTCTCTCTCTCTCTCTCTCTCTCTCTCTCTCTCTCTCTCTCTCCCTCTCGCTTTCTTTCTCTCTCTCTCTCTCTCTCTCTCTCTCTCTCTCTCTCTCTTTCTCTCTCTCTCACTCTCTCTCTCACACTCTCTTTATTTCTCTCTCTCTCTCTCTCTCTCTCTCTCTCTCTCTCTCTCTCTCTCTCTCTCTCTCTCTCTCTCTCTCTCTCTCTCTCTCTCTCTCTCTCTCTCTGTGTCTCTCTCTGTCTCTCTCTCTCTCTCTCTCTCTCTCTCTCTCTCTCTCTCTCGATTTTACTGAAATATCCCTAAATTCATGACGCCCACCGAGCTGTATGATGACCATGGTGACCAGTGACTGTCCAGAGCACCCTCCCCTCCCTTCCCTCAGTGTCTACTAGGGTCAGACAAGATTTCTACCAAAACGAATTACAGGTGTTGAGTGGTTGGTAATTCTCAGGCTGTTGATCCTGAGGATAAGAATTCATTCCGTCCACAACTG
>JAWDGP010002536.1:52500-134831 GCA_033675545.1 Elysia crispata
TCTCTCTCTCTCTCTCTCTCTCTCTCTCTCTCTCTCTCTCTCTCTCTCTCTCTCTCTCTCTCTCTCTCTCTCTCTCTCTCTCTCTCTCTCAATCGCTCTGTCTTTCTCTCACTCTCCCTCTGTCTCTTTCTTTTTCTCTCTACTGTGTGCCTCTTTTCTCTCTATTATGAATTTTTTTTTGTAATCCTTGTGTCTGCATCAAAATCAGTATATTAATCCGTGTTCCTTTCTAACTAATTGTCGCTATTTCTTCTATTTCTTTCTTGTTGTTCCTCTTTCGCTCTCTCTATCTCTCTCCCTCTCTCTCTCTCTCTTTCTCTCTCTCTCTCTCTCTCTCTCTCTCTCTCTCTCTCTCTCTCTCTCTCTCTCTCTCTCTCTCTCTCTCTCTCTCTCTCTCTCTCTCTCTCTCTCTCTCTCTCTCTCTCTCTCTCTCTCTCTCTCTCTCTCTCTCTCTGTTCTATGAAACTTGATATATTTTGTTTAAGCCTCTGTCCATGTCTACATATAGCTCTCTGTATCTCTATACCTGTGTCTCACTATTTCTTTCTATTTGCGGGTTTTTGTCTTTTACACACTCTCTCTCTCTCTCTCTCTCTCTCTCTCTCTCTCTCTCTCTCTCTCTCTCTCTCTCTCTCTCTCTCTCTCTCTCTCCTTCTCTCTCTATCTCTTTCTTTCTGTCTCTTCTCTGTGTTTCTTCTCTCTTTAATGAATATTATTTTGTGAACCTTTTGTTCGCATCTAAATCAGTATATTAATCCGTCCTCCATTCTAACTGTATGTCGTTGTTTCCTCTCTCTCTTTCTCATCAGCGTTTTATTAATTCATTGCATGTCTTTTAATTTCTTATGCGTCGGCCGACATGCCTGTGTTTCAATCTCTGTTATTCTGTCTCTGCTTTTTCTCTTTGCTATATAGTGGATACTTTGGAAGAAAATAAAAATTACAAAATTCTATCTGACATTTTTTTTTACAAAAATAATGACCTATATACACCACTGACTTAGTGTAACAATGTTCTACCTGCTCAGAAAAACATTGAACTCCTAGTTACTTCTTTTATGTGAAAAATAGGTTAAGGTATGTCTAGTTCTATGAAAAGATCTCTAGAGATCTTATCCAGACCTAATTTATCTAGAATCTAGTAAGAATTAGTCGGAGGTTCTAAGGCGTCGCAGGAGAATCTAGACTATAACAGAGATCTAGATTTCTCAGGTCTTCTCCTTCAACCTCTGAATGTGCCTTGCAGCCACAGTCGCTGCAGTCTGCTGGACGTGTATCCTCACCAGAATCTAAAGATGACAATGCACCTCTAACTGAAGCAAACTCTTCACTATTCCTATCCGAGAATGCATCTCTGCCATCCTCACCACCTCCACCTCCGCCACCTGAAACGGATTGGCTCCTGCCTCTACCAGAGGATGATTGGCTTCCTCTACCACCACCACCTGATACGGATTGGCTCCTGCCTCTACCAGAGGATGATTGGCTTCCTCTACCACCGCCACCTGAAACGGATTGGCTCCTGCCTCTACCAGAGGATGATTGGCTGCCTCTACCACCACCACCTGATACGGATTGGCTCCTGCCTCTACCAGAGGATGATTGGCTGCCTCTACCACCACCACCTGATACGGATTGGCTCCTGCCTCTACCAGAGGATGATTGGCTGCCTCCACTACTGCCACCTGATATGGAATGACTACTGCCTCTATGAGAAGATGATTGCCTACCTCCACCACCAGAGGAAGCTTGCCTTTCACTGCAGACAGACTTTGCACCTTCTCTTGTCCATATTGAAAACTGTCCATTGCCACTTGCACAATCACCTTCGTGTGCCCCTCCTGATGGTGTTTTGCAGCAGCAATCATCTAACCAACCTGACGAGAGAGAGAGAGCCCAGTAACCGCTCTCGGAAGCGACAGAGACGTGTGGACACTTGGAAGTGTACCAAAAGACTAAAAGCCTCTATGCGTGGGGGAATCCTACACAACAGTACGAGGAAAGGAAAGGCCAGCCAGGGCTATCAAAACGAACAAAAACTGTGATAAATGTAAATTCAAATGTTCCCACATGTTCAGCGATGCTGATAGGAAAAAATTGTTTGAGTGCTATTGGGTGGGGGGAGGGGGTGAATCCCAACAAGGCAAAGACAGCTTCGTTGCATGTTGCACAAGCATGATCAATTAGAAAAGGAGTTGTAAGGTGGACAGTCGCAGAAAAAAAACTCAATTTTCCTCTTTTACTCCTCAGAGGGTAAAATCCGTGTGTGCAAGAACTTTTTTTCTATGCACATTAGACATTTCCCAGTCTGTTGTTTACAGGGTGGATAGTTTCACTCACTCTGTCCAACCTGCTAAAAAGGGAAAACACACAAAAAGGAAGCACAGTGATGCTGTGCAGTCAAAAATAATGGAGCACATAAACTCTTTTCCAAGAATTGAAAGCCATTACTGTCGGCAGAGGTCATCAAAAACATAGAAGGTGGTTTATCCATTTCAAAAATGCATGAGATGTATTTGAGGAAGTGTGCTGAAGAAAAGTGTCAGGAATTTTGTGTAAAGAAGAATTATTATTCCAACATCTTCATTATTAAGTTTAACATCTCTTTTCGCAAACCTAAGTGTGAAATCTTTAGAGTTGCCGAGAAGGAGGGGTTTTTAACACCAGATAAGTTTGATGAAAAGAGCAAGCACATGGCAGAGAAAGATGCTATGAGGAAGGAGAGAAATTTGGATGGAGAGGATAAGAACAAATTAGTTATTTCATTTGTTTTGCAAATTGTAATTAATTGTCTGAGGGCAAACATCAGTTCTTTTTTTTATACTAGAAAACTTCCATGAATAACCTGACAGCACATGACTCAAAAAAAAAAAACAACAAGGTTACCGTTCTGTGTGGCTTGAGAATACTTCAGGGCTTTCCAGCAATGATCTTGCCATTGCTTTTGTTTCTATTTTGAAATCGGTTGTTAATGAACACCCAGATGTTTCAGATATTACAACATGGTCAGACAGTTGTGTACCGCAGAATAGGAACTGCATCATGTCTGTGGCACTGCTGAAGTTCATGGATGATAACCCCCAAGTTAAGAAAAAAACCATGAAGTTCAGCAGTCCTGGACTTGGTGAAGTTCAAGAAGTTGACACTCTTCATAGCTGTATTGAAAGAGCTATGAATATTGCTAAGGTTTATTCTCCTGTCTCTTTTTTTCGTGCACAACTTTCATGTATTTTCAAGAACTACCTCTTACACGGGTCAAAGTTTTGTGGTTTGAGAGAGGTTCAACAGTGGTAAAGTTCAAAACCAGTTTTTTAGAAGAAAATTATTTACTCATTGTTGATGTTGGTTACTACTGTTGTTACCAGAAGAAAAAGTGGAATAAGAAATTTTGACATTCCTAAGCCAAAGCTTCTTGGTGACTCCATTAAATGCTTGTTAGAAGCAAAAAAGAAAGATCTAACATCTACGTTAAAGTTCATGCCTCTGCTTGACAGACACGTTTTTGAAAATATTTTAAAATAACTCTAGACTTCTAGAATTATGTTATTTAGATTCTAAACAAGATAGACCTTACTGAGTTAATGTGGTGTTTTTTTTTCCCTTATAAGAAATGACACTTTATCTTTGAGCTTGCTTTTTTTTCTTTCAATTTTCACCTTTCAGAAAAAAAAATGCTGTCACAATAATTTTATAAAATTGAGCTTGTTTTTTTTTCTTTCAATTTTCACCTTCTCAGAAAAAAAAAATGCTGTCACAATAATTTTATAAAACCCCCATTTAATGTTTTAGTAATATTAGGATTAGGAATATGCCTATAATTTTTTTGTGTGCAGCCATTGTATCGTTACTTGTAATTTTTGGCAGTTTACTGTAGTTCTTTCAATCTTAATTCCTTTCTACAGTACGGGTTAGTGTTACTAATAAATGCACAGAACCTGAAAAAGCCCACTTTGAATTACGATATTATGAATAGATAATTAGATTATAGGGTATACAATAATTTATGTTTATGTACAGGTACTGTTTTAAAATTTGTCTTTTTATTGTTTGGCTTTAAAGAATGAAATGGCTCTATAGCTCTGGGGTACACACTGAATTGACCATGTTATTTCTTTCATTGTTAATTCATTGTCTATGGAAATTTCCAGACACTTTGCTATTGTCTAAAAAATTCAACTTCACTTTTCTCAAAATGACCCACAGTGTAGATAGAACTTTGTAATTCTCGGCTTGCGTCAGAGTAGAAAGAAACAGCCACACGAGTTAATCACTCATCAAGCGCATGAATTCCTTTAAATACGTGTAAGAATCTAATGTGGCCTTAGGTTTAGAGGTAACTATTGAAATGCAACATTTCCTACAACCCATGTAAAAATATTATTAAAAGAATAGTCATATACAAAATGCGTTTGCCTGTGTCGTAAATTGTTTGAAATGTAATGACAAAGTTGTCAATGCACACAAATAGTTTAATTATGTTAGAGATACTATCAAACAAATGTAACGATCTGAATCTATCTATCTATCTCTCTCTCTCTTCTCTCTCTCTGTTCATTTTTGTGTTTGCCTTTCTTATCTCATTTTAGAATCAACATTTATCTTTATGTCTATGTCTATGTACATATATAACTGACGTATATAGCTCACTCTTTCTCTCTTACATTGTATCGATATTTCTTTGTTCTCTTTTCGTTTCTCTTCTTCTTCCTCTCTCTCGCTCTCTCTTTCTCTCTCTATCTCTTTCTCCTTCTGTCTCTTCCTCTCTCATGTCCTTTACCTCTCTTTTCTCCCTTTCGATACAAATTTATCTTTATGTCTGTGTCTACATCAGTTTATTCCTCACTCTTTATTTCATAGTATATGTTGCTTTTCTTTTTTGTCTTTCTGATTCTTCCTATTTTACTCTTACTCTGTCTCTGTATGTCTGCCTCTCTCTCTCTCTCTCTCTCTCTCTCTCTCTCTCTCTCTCTCTCTCTCTCTCTCACACTCTCTCTCTCTCTCTCTCTCTCTCCCTCTCCCTCTCTCCCTCTCTCTTTCCCTCTCCTCTCTCTCTCTCTCTCTCTCTCTCTTTCTCTCTCTCTCTCTCTCTCTCTCGTTCTCCCTCTCCCACTCTCTCTCTCTTTTTCTCTCTCTATACCGGACTAACGAAATGAAAAGTAAAGGCAGAAAAATCGGTTCGCCTTGAGATCGGACAGCTTTTTTATGATCGATTTATAAAAGATATACACAAATGAAAAAAAAATAGTTTAATAGTTTAGAAGTTAAATTATCATTATCTTTGATTAATCTCACCATTTTTTGGTCTGATATAGCCAAGTAAAAGAAAAATCAGTACAACATTAACTGTAAAATATAACTTTAGCTTTATTATTCTGTCACTTGCATGTTTGCCCATTCTGACAAGGAATAACTCCTTGAGCAAGTAACAGCTTAAATTGACACAAGTCATTCTTTTAACTATATTTCCACGAGTTCTCATAAAAAGTGTCCAGTTTAACTCAAACTGTTTAGCTTTTGATTGCAATACTGCATGACGTGAAAAAATGACTGAAATCTTGCAATTTTAAATGTAAGATATTCTGACAAGCGTTATCAAGTGTTTGGATCCGAACTCACTTTATAAAATTTCCAGCAATCATATTTGCCATTTTGCTCAGGACTTTGGTCCCAGATCAATGTGTTTACAGATATCATTGCAGCAGCAGCAATTAACCACTCAGCCTTTCACCCACTTTAAAATTTATATTTAAATAAAGCAAAAGGAAAGATAAGATTTCAATTTTTTAATAACAAAAATAATCCTTGCAACATCTTTACATTAAAAGTTTACAGTACAGTATAAAAGGATAACAGAGTCTTTAGCATGACGTAATGAATAACATACAACATGAAATATTTTGGAAGCAAAATAATCAAAGCCATGGAAATATTGGTTAAACTTTAGAATTGATATTTTTACTATTATTTTTACAATTATTATTAATATCTCACTAATACCTGATCCACATCCCCAATGTTTGATTTGCTAATTTGATTCAAAGATTGGCCTTTTTGCATCTTAACTGCTGAGATAAACCTTACAGCTGTAACAAAGTTGTGACATAAAAAATAATGAAAAAAAACCCAAGAACTTAACAGAACAACAACAACAAAAAATTAAATATTTAAACCAGCAACAAATTAATGAAACTTTTGACTTTATCAAGAGAAGTAATAGATCTCAATAACAACGCAAGTGTACATAGTATTTAACTGTTATTGCCCTTTTATAACTTCGTTTTCATTCAAATTCCTAGATGGTTAATCTACATTTTGGCGCACAGATTCGCTAACCTCTTTTTTTTAATAAAACAATACAGATTATTGCATGCCAAAGAAATTTCGTAAGGGGAACCAATTAAAAAGGAGCATGTTGTTGTAGTCATAGTCTTTTAATCAAATATCTCTATTTCTCTTGCTCTTGAGATAAGGGCGCCTGCTAAAATGGCAATTCATGATTGCAAATATTAAGGTGAGTTGTAAACAAAAGAATAAAACCAATATTCATATAAAAGGAACTATTTATTTTCTATAAAGAAACATTCATGGTTTTTTCTACCTGACAGGATGCAAATCTCAAAAGCAGAAGCAAATCTAATTTCCCTTAACTTTCTACAGAAGAGAACAGAAAGAGGATTTCCTGTAATAGAAATAAAATATGGAAAAAAGGCTTATATGATTCCCATCTTTAATTATCACATAAACACACATCAACCCTTATCACAATAAAGGGGGAAAAAAGCTAATCATTATACAACACAGAGTTACAGTGTAAAGACAATGGGATAAAAAGGTAGAAAATAAATAAAAAGTAAATTTGATGCATTTACTATCTCCATTTATGCTTTGTTAACCCTTCTCCCCACCACCTCACAAAGATTTTAAAAAATTTATTCTTAATTAGTGTGTTCGGTTGTTACGGTGTAAAGACAAGGGGAAAAATGTAGAAATATTAAAAAGAATGCGTATCTGTTGCATTTATTATCTTCATTCATGTTTTAACCCCCTCTCCGTACCACCTGACCCACTTTAGTTAAATCAATTCTTAAATAGCTAGAGGAGCTAATTCTATTTCAAATTGCAAAATGAAACCTCTATCACCAAAAAAAAAGTCAAGTTAATTTAAAGATTAAATTAAAACTAAATTAAAGTTTACATCAAAATAACATTTATCACATAACAAAATATGCTCGATATTGCACATTTTCATAAACAAGGGAAAAAAAATAGATATCTCAAATGCCTTGATATATTTCATGACCAGGATTAAAATCTGTAGAATAGTGTGAGAAATTTTATTCCTTCATTCTCCCTCCCTCACTTTCATCTAAACATGTACCATCCTCAGTCCTCTGTCTATGTACTCAATCCTCTTTTCTTTAGCACTATCCTCTTTCCGTCTCCCTCCACCCATATTTTTTTCTCTACCATCTATCTTTCATTCCTCATCCTCTTTTGTGTCTTTCCCATCCTTGTTTATCTATTTTTGTTTTCATCCAGAACCTTCCAGCCATCCTTTTTAGCTGGATAAGCTGACCAGGGTCTGGCTGTTCCTGAGATGCCAAGCTGACCAGGGTCTGGCTGTTCCTGAGATGCCAAGCTGACCAGGGTCTGGCTGTTCCTGAGATGCCAAGCTGACCAGGGTCTGGCTGTTCCTGAGATGCCAAGCTGACCAGGGTCTGGCTGTTCCTGAGATGCCAAGCTGACCAGGGTCTGGCTGTTCCTGAGATGCCAAGCTGACCAGGGTCTGGCTGTTCCTGAGATGCCAAGCTGACCACGGTCTGGCTGTTCCTGAGATGCCAAGCTGACCACGGTCTGGCTGTTCCTGAGATGCCACTGAGCTTGATGGACTGTGGAACTCCATAGCAGTTGTCGACTTGTTTCCCGCTTTCATCTCTGGATGTTTAATAGGCAACCCCTGTCAGTTGGGGTGGATGCTATTAACCACTGAAAGATCCCTGAGGTGGTGGATGCTGTGGAAAACTCATCCTTCATCATCAGCAGCAGGCGTTGTTGTTACGTTGGTGCTGGGGCCTGTCAAGAGAGCCGTGCTTGTGGTGATCAAGTTACATGAATGCAAGTTTTCCTCCTCCTGCAGCTTGTGATTTGGTTCACTCACTCAATCCTCCATCTGAAAAAAATATTTACAATTGGACTTTTCTTATGAGCAAATATGAGAAGGGAAAAAATGAGCTTGAGTTTGTTGTCTGATTTTCCCCACAATATCCTTCACTAGAAAATCAAATGCTTTCAGTTTTGCAACAAATTAGGGAGAAAAAGAAAAGAGTTATTGTATTATTTTATCAGTTCTTGAACCTCTATCAGGTACAAATTTCAATGCAAATACAAGTTCAGATCCTGTTGGGCCCCATAAGGATTAAGACAGGATTGCTTGTATGAGATTTGACTTAATCTCTGCATAGAAACCTGAATCCTAACAAAGGCTGACAAGCGAACTGCTTGCTTAACTCTGTGATGTAAAAAATTCAAACGCACAATGTCTCTGATTTGTAAAATATCTTCCTTGTTTTCTTGGAATCTTACTTGGAGATGCACAAGAAAAGAGAAGTATGCTTTTACTAAAGGTTGTATCATAACTTGTGCCTGACACTGACCTCAGCTACTTGTTTTTTGAGCTGTTTATTCTCATTTAGATTCCTCTGCTGTCACTCCTCTAATTCCCGGTAGACCAGAGTCAGACTCTTTACAATTTGGCCATCCCTCTTTGGATGTTGCAGGATTTCTTTCATCTAGACAGAAGGAAGGAATTTTTTTTTTACAAATGTTAGAGAACCTTGTTACAGAAATAACAGCATCATTCAAACTCTGTTCGGAAAATGAAAGAGGGCAGATTTCCCAAAAGTCATTGAAAGACATAGGTTTCAGCTAAGATAGACATACATCTTAGGTATAGAAACATTGAGATTTGGATCCAAAATGTCTGGGTATAACCTGGATGATGGGAAACTGTAGATTGACTATTGATGTACAGTTTTCAGAGTTATTACTCTAATTCCCTTCAGACAATCAGGATTGTGCAAAGTACTTAAATCAACCTGAGAAGCATGTCACCATGTTTTCATTTTATATTGCAATGATTTACCCCTTTTGAAGATCTTCTTTGCAACTGACAATGATTATCAGATATATAGTCTTTGTCGTTTATCCATTAGATATTTTATGGATTTTTTGCTGTTTATCCATTCTGTTTTAGATATTTTATGGATTTTTTGCTGGTCAGTTTTGATGAAAAATAAATTTTACTAGATCAAATTTGCAAGAACATCTAGTAAAACATGTTTAGAAAGTTTCTTTTGTAAGGGGTGTGGTGACTTAATTGCTTATTTCAGTTGCAAACAGTTCCTACAAAAGAAAAGATAAACACCGGTTTAAAATTCTGTGGAGTGTAATAAACTTGTTTGGCATCTTATGGGGGCAAATGTCAGTTGCTATTTTAAAATACTCGCTTTTGCTGAAACACAGTTTGAAAGGGAATGCCCACGTGGAGAGCAGACTATATCTGCTGAAACACTTTCAAAGAGCCTTAATTTAAAAAGTGGACTAAAATTTAGGAAGCTACATTTCCACAGTGAGATAAGCTTCAGGATTGATTGCAAGGGTTTATTTTTAACGCACTGGAAACTGAGCTTTTTTCTGGTCAACATTCACAAAAGTATTAGGTTTTTGAGGATATTTAAAAAATTCAAAGGAGATATTTCCTCAAAATATACTGTCAACATTTGCACACACATCACAGACCTAAATCGGTATAAAAAGATCCAAGAACCAGAAAGCCATTACCTTCTACAGTTTTGTTTTTTTTAATAATCATCTAAAACCATGCTATAATTCGATGTTCCCAAAAACTTTTTGATGCCATGTTTTGTAAAAGATAAAAAACTTATTCAATAATGTTTATTATGAGATCCGAGCAGCAATAAAAAAGATGAAATTAGGCAAAAGGAGCAGGCCCAGGCAGTATACCAGTGGAACTTTAAGAAGCACTTGAAGACTATAGAACTGATAAGATCACAAAATTACTCAACTAAATGTATGCACCACGTCCGATACCAAATCCATAATTATAGCACTGTCAAATGAAAACAAGGACAACATAGTGTGAATTGAATAGAATAAACATTTTTATGATTCGTATCACCAAAATACTTTAAAGAATCGTCATGATGCCAGTCGGAAACCAGAAATAGCAAAGGAACAGTGTGAAGGGAAAAGTCACAACAAATGCAATCCAAGCCCTTGAACTATGATTGAACGAGCTCTGGAAGTACAGAAAGAGATAGATCTATGCTTCATAGACTACACCAAGGCATTTGACAGAGTACGGTATGATGAGATAATCACACACCTAACAGTTGAAGATAGATGGACAAGATCTGCGAGTGATCAAAAACATGTACTGGGGACAGACAGCAACAAGGCCAGTTAATGGGGAAGTCAGCTCATTGAAAAAAAAAATAAAGTCTGGTGTCACACAAGGATGTGCGTTTTCCCTACAGTGAAATTATTATGCAAAACCTAGAAGGATATCCAAGAATAAAAGTAGGAGGGCACAACATACACCACTTGAGATACGCTGATGACACTGTATTCATTCCAGAAAATAAAGAAGACTTGCCACAATTACCAGACATCCTTGAAGATGAAAGCAGAAAGAAAAAGATGGAATTGAATAGGAAAAAAAGATAGAAGTAACGGTGGTCAGTCGAAGCAATGAGTGTCCATAGATCACTATTATTATTAAATGGAATAAACTCAAGCAAAGAGGTCAATTCAAATACTTGGGTACTTTAATATCAAGTAATGGACGTAACTTATATTGTTATTGCATCAAGAATATGGCATGCAAAAATGATTTTCTAGAGAAAGAAAGGAGTATTAACAAATAACCACATCTCCATTCACACAAGAAGAGCCTTGCAGTGCTATATTGAACCCATTCTGATGTATGAATGTAAGGTCTAGACAATTTCAAAAGTTACAAAAGAAACTGGAGGCAACAAAATGTGATTCCACGAACCTCACAGACTGCAAAGAAATCAACCAAAACAGTGTTATGAGAAGCTGACACAACAAGATTTAGCATAAATAGAATAGGTAAACAAAGGTAGAAAGAAAGAGTGAGTAATATAAAGACATAAAGAAAAATATAAAAATTAATTAAGTCTATAGACTGGAAGTGGAAGAGCCGGATAGAGAAGAGAAATAGAGAGGGGGGAGGGATGGCAGAGAGACACACAGAGAGAGAGGGATAAAGTGAAAGAGGAAGAATCAGAAAAAGAAGAAAGAAATAGCAACACATCAATTAGAACCGCCATCTCTGGACAAAACCTTTTTTGGCCATGTGATGAGAAGAGAGAAACTAGAACATCTTGTGACAGGCGAAATGATTGTAGGAAAACAACGTCAAAAGATGTTGAATGGACTAACAAAGTGGCTCAAAGTAGGACAAGGCAAGAAGCACTGAATGCAACGAGGGATAGAGATGCGTGGAAAGTCATGACCGCCTACGATAAAGTGTACGGCACCTGATTGATTTATTGATGAGTTTAAGAGAGCATTTTCCCTTCTGTTCACCTAGATTTAGATACAGGTGACAGTCTTTAAAAAAACCATCCAAACTATTCAATTAAACAACTTTCTTGAGAAGCTTAAAGTAAAAGATCTAGTTCAAAATGAAATTCAATAAGGATTTTATAAATCCTCTAGCTTCCGTCTTTCTTCCTATCTTTGAATTCTTCAAATAAAAATGTTTCTCTAAGAAAGATTTGGAGTCTTGATACCTGTGGTTTTTTGTTTAAAAATATTTGTATATTGTGTCAGGTTTAGAAATATATAATGTATAATGCATATTTTAAACATAAAACAAGCATAAACATAAAAAAATAATTGTGATGTCTAAAAGGAAAGGTAAACTAGCCATTTTTTATTCTCATTTACAAGGCATCCCAATGTGTCTTACATAATGAGGGAAAAGCATATCAATGAAAATTTGATAACAATGCTAATACTTCAAAAAATGGTTGCGTGGTGAAAATTTTAAATTAATTCAACGCAAATTGGCTATCTGGTTTGAATTTGATGCCTTCTTATGATTTAAGTAAAAGAAAACTACACAAAAAAAGAATACTGAGCATTTGTCCCCTCCGTCGTTGGAACTGAATGACTCTTCCTAGACAATATTTTAAATAATTAATAATAGTCACTGAGAGATTATAAACAAGATTCCTCAATGAAAATCCATTTAAAAAGAGTATCAGCTTAGTTAGCTTGTGATATTTTACACAACTGCAGTTTTCTGTGACTAGGACTGATGTCTTCCATATTTTCTCAACAGCCAAAAAACCTTGCGGATTCCAAGAAAGCCCTTTACTTTCTAAGTTATCTTAAATACAAATAAAAATCGTAAGGATAGAAATTATTTTTGGTTCCTACCTTCAACATTATAGATGCTCATCCCAACAAATCTGGAGTTATTGACTTGTTTACGCCTCACACTCTAGGTCTCATAGGCCAGGAAAATGCCAAAGATGAGTAGGATACCCTTGTAGCCAAACACAACACTTGGACCCAGTGAACCAATCACAGATGAAAATTGATGACAGAGTCTGGGATAATGAACACAGATCATGTTGATAGAGTCTGTCCATTAGAAGGTATTGGGATCAGCACAGCATGGATCATATGAATATGAAACTGCAGTAGACTAGGGAGTTTTTCTGAACTGATAAGGAAAACTGTTTGTATCAGTACAGTTTATCATCTAGTCAAAAGCAAAGTAAAAAATCATGCAAGGTCTAAAAAATTAAAAAATGCAAATATATGAAGACATACTAATAAGGTATAAGATCTACATAGACACGAAAATATTTTCATAAATATTATATAAAAATGAGAAATTGTTCAAATACATGTAAAAGCAGACAACATTTTCACATGCTAGTACTCAGTATACCAATACCAAATCTCTGAAAAAAAAAAAAGCACATCATGACTTGTAAAGCCTTTACACCTTGGCTTGAAAAATTATTGCAATTTGTAGAAATATTTAGGTATTGGCTATCTGATGTATGGCAAATATTTTGTGGGCAGATAAAGCTAAAGTAAGGTTTCTACTAAGAAAAAAAATTGAGTTTCTCTCCTGGAGAATGACATTTTTTGGTGACAATATTGCAGAGATTTAGCAGAATTCATGTAAATTTCATGACCAGTTTAAAAATAGGAAGAGGAAGAAGGCAGTGATGATGTTGGGTGCTGGAGATGACAGTGCAAGACTGATGACCATAAGAGTGGCGACATGATCTTGAATTCTCTTATATACAAGAATTAATATAGATGTATTTTTTTACAAGCGACGCATTCTCTTCAAAGAAAACCTAAGTACCTCTTCCTCTTCATACATACTTGAAGAAATAACGACACGTAGTTAGAAAGGAACACGGATTAATATACTGATTTTGATGCAGACACAAGGAATAAAAAAAAATGCGTAAAAGAGAGAGAATAGGCACATAGTAGAGAGAAAAAGAAAGAGACAGAGGGAGAGAGAGAGACAGGGACAGAGCGATTGAAAGAGAGAGAGAGAGAGAGAGAGAATGAGAGAGAGAGAGAGAGCGAGTGCGAGAGAGAGAGAGAAAGAGAGAGAGAGAGAGAGAGAGAGAGAGAGAGAGAGAGAGAGAGAGAGAGAGAGAGAGAGAGAGAGAGAGAGAGAGAGAGAGAGAGAGAGAGAGAGAGAGAGCTCGGAAGGGGAAAAAAGGAAAAAGAAAAAAAATAGGGTCCCAAAGGTATAGAGAAAGAGTGGGCTTGATACAGACATAGAGCTAAAGGCATAATCAAAATAGATTTATCAAAATCAGTAGATCTGAGAATGAGAGAGAGAGAGAGAGAGAGAGAGAGAGAGAGAGAGAGAGAGAGAGAGAGAGAGAGAGAGAGAGCTCGGAAGGGGAAAAAAGGAAAAAGAAAAAAAATAGGGTCCCAAAGGTATAGAGAAAGAGTGGGCTTGATACAGACATAGATAGAGCTAGAGGCATAATCAAAATAGATTTATCAAAATCAGTAGATCAGAGAGTGAGAGAGAGACAGACAGACAGGCAGACAGACAGACAGACAGAAGGACAGACATAGAGATTGAGGACGAAAGGGGAAGAAAAATCAGAGTAAGACAGAAGAAAAAAAATTGTATCAGAAGTGAGAGAGAGATAGGTAGATAGAGAGAGAGAAACAGAGAAAGAAAGGGAGGGGCAGGCAGACAGAGATAGACAGACATACAGACAGAGATGTAGGAGGACAAGGTAAGAGGGAGGTATACTGATGAACGAGACAAAGTGTGAAAGAGGAAAATCTGGAAGAGAAAATAGAAAAAGCACACCAGTTAATCATTTATGAAGCGCAAGAACTCTTAAAAAGATGTGTAGAAAAATTAACTACAATTCATGTATAAGAATTATTAAAAGCAAAAACATAAAAAAAATGCGTCTTTTTCGTATGCCTGTGTCGTAAGTTGTATTAAGTTTTTAATGATAACCTTGTTGAATACACATAGATCTTTTTACTCAAGTGGAAAAACTATCAGACAAATTTAAAATAATGATCTTAATCATGATTTTATTCATAGACATTAAACTGTTCGGGCAAAGTGATTCGTATTATGTAGTCCAGGTCGAGGTATATAAGTATTAAAATGTTGGGTTCATTGATAACCATTTCATGGACCCTTATTTTTTTTTATTTTCTTCCAAATTATCTACTATACAGCAAAGAGAAAAAGCAGAGACAGAATCATAGAGATTGAAACACAGTCATGTCGGCCCACGCATAAGAAAATAAAAAACATGCAATGAATTAATAAAATGCTGATGAGAAAGAGAGAGAGAAGAAACAGCGACATACATTTAGAATGGAGGACGGATCAATATACTGATTTAGATACGAAGACAAGGTTTACTAAATAATATTCATAAAAGAGAGAAGAAACACAGAGAAGAGAAAGAAAGAGATAGATAGATCAATAGAAAGATAGGGAGGGAGGGAGAGAGAGAGAGAGAGAGAGAGAGAGAGAGAGAGAGAGAGAGAGAGAGAGAGAGCGTGTAAATGAAAAAAACGGCAAATAGAAAGAAATAGTGAGACATAGGTATAGAGATACAGAGAGCTATGTATAGACATTTACAGAGGCTTAAACAAAATATATCCAATTTCATAGAACAGAGAGAGAGAGAGAGAGAGAGAGAGAGAGACAGAGAGAGACAGAGAGACAGAGGGAGAGACAGTATTGGAGAGATTTAGTAGAATTCATGTGAATTTTATGACCAGGCTAAAAAATAGGAAGAAGACATTGATGATGTTGGGTGTTGGAGATGTCATACATACTTAGCAGCTGCATTTGGGAAGGCAAAGGTCATAACTCAGACAGCATCACAGGCCATAGAGGCCTCAGGGTACCCTGTGTTGTGATGAGACTGGTGCCAGGCGTGTTGAGCATCCTATCCAGAGCCTCAGGGTACCCTGTGTTGTGATGAGACTGGTGCCAGGCGTGTTGAGCATCCTATCCAGGGCCTCAGGGTACCCTGTGTTGTGATGAGACTGGTGCCAGGCATGTTGAGCATCCTATCCAGGGGCTCAGGGTACCCTGTGTTGTGATGAGACTGGTGCCAGGCATGTTGAGCATCCTATCCAGGGGCTCAGGGTACCCCGTGTTGTGATGAGACTGGTGCCAGGCATGTTGAGCATCCTATCCAGGGCCTCAGGGTACCCTGTGTTGTGATAAGACTGGTGCCAGGCATGTTGAGCATCCTATCCAGGGGCTCAGTGAACTACTGGGCGATCTTAAGTAGAAAAGTATAGGTGGAATGGGGGGGTTACATCGAGAGAAAGAGAGGAAGAGGAAGGAAATGTTCTGATATATAGATGAATCATCTTCTTTTAGGATTATCTGAGAGAATTAATGACTCACAGGTCTGATGTTAATTTATAAATAGCTTTTTTATGAGAAAAACCCATGCAAGACCAATATATGACACAATATCAGTAAAAAGCCTCTATCTCCAATTTTTCAAATAAGATTGATAAACTCATTTCCCATTGTGTTTGCTTAGCAAAAAAAAAAATATTCATCCTAATGCAGTATTATGCACTCAAAACTTTCCCTGAAATTTCAGCCTAGCATACCAGCCTACATGCTTCTATGCTGTTTGAACAGTTTCATCTGTCACATAGCATGCCTAAGTCTGTTACTAAAATACTCGGAAAGCTTAAGGGACTGGGAGAACCTTCAACACTGAACTCTGAAATTATCTAACAGACTTGAAGTAGACACAATGCCTAAAATCAATCTTCCCAAATCTCACCTGCTCCACTCTACTTACTACCATGCCAACCTCTGTCAATCTTGGCTCCTAGTGCAGTATGGTAAACTCTGTGATGAAGGGATCCTTAGGGACCTCCTTCAGCTGATCCAAGGTGCATATGTGGCGATTGTCCTTGACCTTGTACCAGTTGTCTGGGTACCAATCAATAATGAACCACACATACTTCTTTCCATCAAGTGTCTCCTTATACGCCTGGGAAGATCAAATGAGTAAGGATAAAATGATACAATGACATCCTTACAGAGTAATCTTTCATTTCATTTTTATAATGACTAATAGATTGATTGATTGGTAGAGCTCCTTTGCAAAAGAAAAACTTTTTGTTTGTTTTTTCTAACCAACTTGTCGCCTTAAGACAGGGCAGATCAGAGCAGAAAAGGTAAGACCCCTAACTCATCCACCACAGTAGCACTGCTAAGAGATGCAAGAAGCAATTTCTTACCGATCTGAAAGCAAATGCTCTATACAAAATACCAGATTTACCATTCAGAGCAAACTTCTGGAGTACATATAATACTGTGAGATATTGAAAAGAATTCAATCCAGCTCATTCAGTTGAGTATTGTAAGGTTCGAGTTCCAGTGTGATTAATACAGCACTGAGTTTTACCCCTCACACACCATCTTCACAACTGTCGAAATGGAAATTGAGTGATGTCTGAGTCTTAGAAAAGAGCATCCGCCCCCCTCCACAAAAAAAAAATGCACATGCAGGTTGTAAATGGCCATCTGTATTATCTCCATAGCACACTGTGAACATCTTGTGACAACTGGAATGACTGTAGGAAAACAGCCTGAAAAGATGAGGATGGTTTAACAAAAGTGGCTCAAAGTCGGACAAGTGACAGCAAAAATGATAGCTATGGATTGAGAAAAAGTGAAGATCGAAGCAAAAGAGGATACAAAGATATTTTTTAAATGAGGGTGAGACTATAGATAGATAGATAGATAGAGAGAGAGAGAGAGAGAGAGAGAGAGAGAAAGACAGAGGGGATGTCAGACAGACAGAGAGACTGAGAGAGAGACAGACAGACATACAGATAGAGAGAGATGCATTGTAGATGGAGATTCTGGGAGGGAGGAGGGAAGGATAAAAGGGGTTGAGAATAGTCACAGAGGTTATTTCTTTTAAATAATTATAAAAAGAAATACATTTAATAAATTAAACCAAAAAAAAAGGAAACAAACTTCACTTCCTCAACACTTAGCCCTCTTCATTTGGTTGAACAATTGTAAACGGGGGTAACTCATTAAAAGTTTACTGTTGGATAGGTTCTTTCCCTTGACGATGAATTTATTTTTCATTTTAAAGCTGACCTCTTATCCAATGAGACCTCGGATTCAAGGAAGAAATACTGTGAGACCCGAGTATCTCATTATATGCAAGGTTCACTGTATATGATGAAGCATATCTTAAACATAAAACAGGCAGTAACATAAAAAATTGAAAAATTTGTTGGATAGATGAGCATAGTTGTGGTTAATTTAAATTTTATTTTCCTTAATGACTTTAAACCTTTTAAATTTGAGCATTGCAAGAAATTATCTTTGTGAGATTTGAGTGTAGATTTTATAAATAACAACATCACTCTGTTATACGATTTGGAAACATCCATTCAAAAATTCTGATGTTGAAATTTGAATTTTTTACACTTTTATCTGTGTGTAAAATATAACTTATTTTTAAAGGCTTCTGTCCTCCGTTCCATGCTTTGTTTCTACTTTTGTGTACAAATTACTTTAGGTTATTGTATTGAATTACATACTTTCAAGATTAAGCTTTTAAAGTGTGCTGAGCATTGACAAATAAGATGGTTATACTGAACCAATAAGTAAAGTATTCTATTATGTTTTAACTCTGTCTATGTACAGCACATCACGGCTTGTCCAGCCTTTACACCTTGGCTTGAAAAATTATTGCAATTTGTAGAAAATTTTAGGTATTGGTTAGCTGAAGTATGGCAAATTTTTGATAGTTTACTCTATTTGCTACTTAACGATCTATCATCACAAGGTCTGCAGACTTCATGGAGCTTTTGATTGCGTTCAGATTCTAAGCGCTGCTCCATATTTAACAGTTTCGGTTTGAGGCTACTAAGGTAGATCTATAATGCAGTGTTATTTGCGGGTAGATCGTGCAGACCTGAGCGTGTGGAATTATTTTAAAAAATCATATAAAATCACTGAAAAACTCTTTGCACTTGAAGCGTTCACAAGTTTTCTTATATTAATCCTTTAAATATAGGGAAACAATTTTTTAAGCGATTAAAATGTTTCACTTTTGACATATTCCTATTAAACTGAGGTGGTATGAAAATCATGACTTTTTTCAGCTCTTTTATTTGAAGTATGAAGATCTACCTGCACCATCTATACACTTTATAATTGAGAGATAAAAAATATAGTGTTGTACTCAGGTAAATTTCAGCTTTAAAATGATTATATGTTTGATAAGCTTTGTGTTAATGAAGCCAGATTTTTTGCGATTCAAAAACAAGCAAAAATTCTCAGTGATCATTATTTTTAAACGCATGACAGGCACACACAGTTGTGGCCTCCCTGACAAGTGATTGACCACCAATCCACCCACTAACTGCGTGCATCTGAGGTAGGGCCAGTAAGCTAACTAAGTTGCCACTTTTTCGTCTCTTTCAACAGCCGTGTGCAGAGTTGTATCTAGATAATTTTCTACGTCCTTTGGATTTTTATCAGTTAACGGCACTCATTTTTTTTACAACAGATAAATAACACTATCTGATTTTTTAGTCTACTTCCGAGTTCCCCTCTCCCCTGCTCCCATTTACCTCTTTAGAACTCTTTCTTTGGCTTGCCAGTTCATTTCTCTTCCTTTTAGTTTGACTCCATTTTTTAAACTGTTCTCATTTTGATCACTTTATGCTGTAACTTTTGATTACCCTTCAATGGACTTATTCTTTAATGTTTTTTTGTTTTTATTTTTATTATTTATGTCAATAGGGAAAATGTTAGGCTTGGAGTTAACTGAAATAAAAAAAAAAGTAGCAAGGTTTCTTGATGCTTTTACAAATGCACCCATTCAGCTCCGTTTTAATTACATGAAGTGAATAGGCCGACTCAATTTTTCAAACTCAGTCTCTTCATTAGAAGGATAGTAAAAATGTAGTATATATAGCCTAACTTAACTGAAAACTGTCTACCTTTTGAAAAGGGTATTGGATAAACTGATTCAGTCCCACAGTGCCAAACGACTAATCCTACTACAGCCCACTATAGTCTTCTCTACAAATTAGGTGTGTCTTAGATTTATGGACAGATCAAACAACAGGCTCGTACAAAATGCTTCATGTTATACATCATTGTTTTCATGAATAAACAAGGATTATGAATCTAGTATTGTTTTTAGTGAGTGATAGATATTACATGTGTTGTGTTGTGTACAAGTAATAAAAAATGTAAAAAAAAAATTATTATACATTTATTTGACTTACTTTTACAAGGTAATTTATTTGCAGGAAATCAAAAGGTCAATTTATAAATATACAGAAAATTTCAAAGGAATCTGTTAGAAAATTTTTTTGGCAACTTTTTTTTGGTAAAGTCATGTTGGTCATATTTGCTTCAAGGAAAAACAATTTTCCTCGGTTTACATCTACGATCTAGATTTAGGTCTAGATCTAGAACCAAAAGGTGAGGTGCTTAGTCTAGAGCTAGATCTAGAAGTTGAAGGCTTAATTTATTCTACATTGCTACGATATAGATTTATATCTACATCTTCATTCGTTCCCCTTTTAATGGATGTAGATTCTAGATCTAGATCTTACAATATCACTTTCCAAAGGCTTAGAACTCGATTTAGACCTCACTATTGCTTTCATTACTGATATCATCGTATTTATTGTTATGAGGCAATTCAAATCTATCACTAGAATTATTTGTTCAAAAATTAGATGGACTTTGCAGCAGATACTTATAGAGCCTGTTATGTTAGATCTACCATGTTGTTAACCGTAGTAACGGCGATCTGAGAGATAGTTGTAAACGCTCCCCAGAGCATCAATCTCAACATGAAATCTTGCAGAGCTCGGTTTGCAAAAAGCTGAACGAATATTGAGTCATTTAGTATCAAATGGTTTCGTGCTTATGGCTATGAAACAGAGCTATTAGAACACCGGCTCATGGGGCTAATCAGTTGGCCATTGAGCTGCTCTCAGCGGCTTATGGGACGGAATCAGTTAAAAAGAACACTCAGCTACAGATTTGTTTCTGTGTTATTGTACGAAATTACGCAGCATTTGTACAAACAATATTGTGCAATACCCACACCATTACTGTATGATTACAGTAATCTCTAGTTATATTTTCACGCAACTTTACTCTAATTTATATTTCTATATTAAGTTAACCTTGAGTCTATGACAAATAAGTTTTCATAGTGATATCCAGTTCTACAGTAACGGAAATTAGATTCTAGTTCTTAAACGACATAGATCTAGGTTTGATTCTAATTTTTACAGCTCTAGGTTCTTGAAATCAACAGTTTAGATGTAGGCCTACCCTCTAGCCGCTAAATCTTTATTGCAGCTTGAGTCTAAATCTAGATCTGGATCTAAATCGATTCTGATTTGATTTAATCAAGTCTACCTAGAATATTCTGAATCTCAGTATGCATCTTAAGCAATGTGAGTGTGTTTGTTGGCGTAAATTTGCCTTTAACTTATAGATTTCTAGATCATAATCATGACTAATAAACCTGTAATTCGCTCATGTTGAGTTAGAACTAGACTCTAGATTCTAGTTTCGTTTTCGATTGACTCTACATTATCACAGGTTGTGTACATTATATTTTCTGGAGATGTAGGAAATGTGATTAGGCACTAACATTCACTCTTAATGGTACATTATATATTTTTAAGACGAAGACTAAATAACAGGCACTGGAATCATCTTAACTCTCCAGAAGTCAGGGAAACCCAAGGATCTTGTAACGTATCTTCATCCTATAACATTACGCAACACATGAAGGAAGGTGCATTCGTTGATAGTGCTATAATCAATAAGACGCAACGTAAACTGCGTCGTTTTCGTATGTCTGTCGTAAACTACATTAAATTTTTTATGATAGAGTTGTTGAAAACACGTATATCTTTTCACTCAAGTAGAAAAACTATCAAACAAATTTTTAATATAATGATCTCAATCATGATTTTATACAAAGACATTAAACTAATCGGGCAAAGTGATTCGTATTATGTACTCCAGCTGTTGCCACCAGGTAGAGTGGCGGGAAAAAGAGGTATATGTATAAACATATATATATATATATATATATATATATATATATATATATATATATATACACACGCGCACACACACACTTACAGAAATAGTAACTATTTTATTCTTCATGTTAATTTTAATAACATGAAGAATAACCTCCCTTGATGTTTTTGAAGGGCCACTATTTTATTACGCGCAGAGTAATAACCACAGTAACTTGGTAAGTTCTTCTTTTATCTCCTGTTGTAAACAAAGTAAGTATTCGTTTCTCTTTCCTCTTTTTAAAAAATAACTCAGTCCATATTTTACAGCATTTTTTCCCCTGCGGATTAACCGAATTTATTTTATTATTTAACTATCGCTGTAAACCAAATTTATCTAAGTTTTATTTCCATCTTTTCATCTAAAGGTACTGTATGTATGCTATTTTAAATTCTTTTGTTTTATGGTTGCTGTTTTTTTGTTTACATTTCCAACAAAGTTTTGATCTTTTTTTTTCCGTATTTAATTTTGAAGATGAAAACTTCTCTATCAGGATGGCATGATTTATAACATAGCCGTCACTGTTTTGTCCAAAATTATTTTCAAGAATATTTACAAGAGACTGGAAACTTTTCATCTTTCCTTTACATACCGGTATGTTAAACGTTCCACATTCTTCCTACACTCATATATAGGAAGTTGTTTGACTTGTAGCATTGGCAGGAGGTGTATGATACTATAAAGACAGCGTGTGGGGGGAGTTAGCGCACACCTAGATATTTAGTTAGTAGATATATATATATATATATATATATATATATATATATATATATATATATATATATATATATATAGTTAGATAGTTAGATAGATAGATAGATAGATATAGATATATATATTTAGTTAGATAGATAGATAGATAGAGATATATATTTAGTTAGTTAGATAAATAGATAGATAGATAGATAGATAGATAGATAGATAGATAGATAGATAGATAGATATAGATATATACATCTAGTTAGATATTTAGATAGATAGATAGATAGATAGATAGATAGATAGATAGATAGATATAGATATAGATATTTACATCTAGTTAGATATTTAGATAAATAGATAGATAGATAGATAGATATAGATATATACATCTAGTTAGATATTTAGATAGATAGATAGATAGATAGATAGATAGATATAGAAGATCTTACCTTAAATTCTCTCCATACGACACTGGTGTTTCAAGCGGAAGACAAGGGTCCTCCGCTCTCCTCGGGTCTGACTGAGGTGTGTTTGATAACAGTTCCGGACTTGTGCTCTTGTTTTTCCGTTTCCCAACAGCCAACAAGCTGCCCAAAATATTGAATAAAAACACGTAAAGCTAAGCTATAGCTGCATGCAGAGCATGAAACAAAAAATTTCTTGCCACAACAAAAGTCTTTAATCTGCAAAGATAAAAGAAAAACAAGGAAAAACTTATAACTGCAGGGATAAAAAACAAAATCCTTCCCGCTCAAAGGCCAGTGCCTCGAAAAGGGAGTGGTACACATGGCAACTGTCGGACAGAAATCCTCGAAAAAAAAGGATACTTACAAAGGGATAACAGAAAATGAGTTCAAAACCAGATATAACCAGCATACATCGAGTTTTAGACTTAACCACAAAAAACAGCCACAACTTTAAGCGAATTCGTATGGAAACTAAAGGAATGATTAAAAAACACAACCGAATATCACAAATCATGGGATAATATCGAAAGAGGATTCAGAGGACCCGCTTGTAAAGCAGTGCAACCGACTATATAGACGGGCAGGAAATGGAAAGTTGTCGAAGCCGTAGACCAGGACAAAGAGTGCCTTAAGATTAAAGATCGGGCATACTCAAACTGACCGCAAAAGCTGGGGTCACCTACAGCAATGTGGTCGCCAGGAACAGAAGGGAAAGGCATTACACAGTCCTTCAAGAACCTGCTGCACGCATAAGCATGGCTAAAGGAGAGACTGCCCTCCCTAAAACTAATGCAATGATATCCACAACATAGGGAGGCGCTAAGTCATGGCACGGAAAGTCAACGAGAACAACAAACCAGAAAAAACGCATACTACACGGTTGTGACGCCTGTGCTGTTTCAGCTGACCTTCTTAAATGGGACAGTCACCCCAATATTATAAAAAAAAAACAAGACTAAGGCCTGACATTGTTATCCATTCAACTTTCACACAACAACTGATCATGGTGGGGCTAACAATTCTACACGAAAACAGAGTGAAACAGGCCCACATCCACAAAAGAGAAAATTACCTGAACCTGGCGAAGTAGCTGAGACTTGCCAGCTACAAAGATGTGGTGATGTCCAGAGGGCCATCAGCCTACGACTTTCTGACTAAACTCTCAACATGTGACAATAAGAGAGCAAAAGCTCTGAAGTTACTGCCTGAAAAGCTAAAAATAGTTCACGCTAGATCTGGAGCGGGAAATATGAGAGGTTCCTTCATACAGATTAAAAAAATGCTCCAACTCTCGCGAAACCAGTTGTATAGTGTGGTCTCGAAGTGGTATAGTGCCTGGATCAGCAATCCATCCAAGATGACAATGTTGGTTCGAATCCGGCGCTGTCCAAAATAGAAGGTAGCAGGGAAATACCCGTGAGTCCTGACCAAGGGGCGGCCCTGTCCATCAGTCAGGTGCTGTGGTCTTTAGGGTAGGCTATCATGACTTTCCACGCATCTCTATCCCTCGTCGCTGTCAGTGCTTCTGTCACTGTTCCTACTTTGAGCCACTTTGTTGGTCCATCCAACATCTTTTCACGCTGTTTCCCTTGCTACATTTTCCTACGATCATTCCAGTTGTCACAAGATGTTCTAGTTTCTCTCTTCTCATCACATGGCCAAAAAAGGTCCATCCAACATCTTTTCACGCTGTTTCCCTTGCTACATTTTCCTACGATCATTCCAGTTGTCACAAGATGCTCTAGTTTCTCTCTTCTCATCACATGGCCAAAATGCTTGGCGTTTACGTATTATATTTTTTAGGCATCTTGTTGCGTGGTCTTCTCGGAATACTGTCCGGTTTAATTTCTTTGCAGTCCACGAGATTCCTACCATTCTCCGAAGGAACCACATTTCTGTTGCCTCTAGTTTCTTTTGAAGCTGTTTTGACATTGTCCAGGCCTGGCATCTATACATCAGAATGGGTTCAATATAACACTTCAGGGCTCGTCTTTTTTGTGCGAATAGAGATGTGGTTATTTGTTAGCATTGATTTCATTCTCTGAAAACTCTTTAATTTATGCTTGCGCTACACTTGATCCAATTTTAGTATCGTTGCATCCATCATTTAATATTAAAGTGCCTAGGTATTAGAATTAATCACTTTGCTTGAGTTTATTCCGATTGATGAAGATCTATGGACACTGATTGTTTTCGGTGACAATCATTACTTCCGTGTTTTTGCCATTCAATTCCAATCCTTTCTTAAAGCTTTATTATTTAACGATGTCTCATAATTTTTTCCAAGTCGTTTTATTTTTATCTTCTGCAAATAATACAGCGTCATCATCAGATCTGAAGTTGTTTATGTTGTGCTCTCCTACTTAAATTTCTGGATATTCTCCTGGGTTTCGCATAATAATTTAACTGTAGAGAGGGAAAAGGTCTAGGGAAAGCATACATCCTTGTCTGACACCACACTTTATTATTTTTTTTAAATGAGCTGATTTCCCCATCAACTCGCATTACTGCTTTTGTAAATGCCTTGTTATAGTCAGTGACGCACATATATCTTTTTGTACTTTCAGAGCTCGTTCAATTATAGTTCGAAGGGTGTAGATTGCATTTGTTGCTCCTTTTCCCTCTACAAAGCCACACTGTTCATCTGCTATTTCTTGTTTGAGTTTCTTTCTGACTCGCATCAGGATGATTCTTAAAAAGCATTTTGGTGATGTGACTCATAAGACTGATCGTCTGTGCAACATACTCTGTGTTGCCACGGGTATCTCAGGCAGTGCAATAAAAAATTTATATAAATATAAATTTGTAGATGTTTGGTGGAACCTGACTTGTGTTATAGATTTCGTTGAGAGATGTTGTGATCTTATCAATTCTACAGTCTTCTGAAAGTTTCACTGATATATTGTCTGGGCCTGTTGATTTGCTTAATTTGAATTTTCTTATTGCTGCCCGGATCTCATCTTTCATGATAGGTGGACCAGCAAAATTGCGCTTCGTTACACTGTAACCCTTTCTGTGGTATTCGTAAAGTTCACTTATATACTCTGCTCACCTGTCTAGGATTTATTTTTCCAAATCGGTGTACAGTTTTTTTTTTCAGTTAAGACATCCTGTATATGAGGAGGTTTTTTTTCCATTTATGGAAATGTTTTCAATGTTTTTGCACATTGTCTGCTTTCTACTTTTATGGTATTGATGTTTCTACACTCGCCATTGTTCCACTTCTCTTTTGCTTAATCAATTTTTTTTTCTAATTTCTTTATGCAATGTTTCGTATTTTTCTTGACTATTCTTTTTTTTCCTTTGCCTCCTTTTTCCCATAAGGTCCAAAATATCGTCAATCATCCATAGTTGTTTAGCTTTCCCTTCGACTCTTGGTAGTTCTTCCTCTGCTGCTTCTTTGATCGCTAATTTGAACTTTGCCCATTGTTGGTCCACTTCCTCAGCTTCTCGAAAACTTCAAATTTATTTCTAACAAACACAAGATACTTTTTTCGAAGGGCCTGGTTGAATTTTAATGAAGCGAAGTCAAGTTTAATGATGTTAGCTTTACTTCGGGTTTTCCAAAGTTTCAGTTTGAGTTTATCAGCCATTGAAACGTGTTCACTATCACAGTCTGCTCCGGGATAGATTTTTGTAGAGAAAAGTGAATTTTTAAATCTTCTACTGATCAGGATGGAATCAGTCTGATTTCTGCTTCTATCACCTGGGATTTTTTATATCCCTTTCCTTCTTTTTGGTCGCTGAAACCATTATGTTTTCTATAAATATTAAGATTGTTTGTATGACACAATTCAGCTAATTTCTCTATGTTTCCTATAAATATTAAGATTGTTTGTATGACACAATTCAGCTAAGTTCTCTATGTTTCCTATAAATATTAAGATTGTTTGTATGACACAATTCAGCTAAGTTCTCTATGTTTCCTATAAATATTAAGATTGTTTGTATGACACAATTCAGCTAAGTTCTCTATGTTTCCTATAAATATTAAGATTGTTTGTATGACACAATTCAGCTAAGTTCTCTATGTTTCCTATAAATATTAAGATTGTTTGTATGACACAATTCAGCTAAGTTCTCTATGTTTCCTATAAATATTAAGATTGTTTGTATGACACAATTCAGCTAAGTTCTCTATGTTTCCTATAAATATTAAGATTGTTTGTATGACACAATTCAGCTAAGTTCTCTATGTTTCCTATAAATATTAAGATTGTTTGTATGACACAATTCAGCTAAGTTCTCTATGTTTCCTATAAATATTAAGATTGTTTGTATGACACAATTCAGCTAAGTTCTCTATGTTTCCTATAAATATTAAGATTGTTTGTATGACACAATTCAGCTAAGTTCTCTATGTTTCCTATAAATATTAAGATTGTTTGTATGACACAATTCAGCTAAGTTCTCTATGTTTCCTATAAATATTAAGATTGTTTGTATGACACAATTCAGCTAAGTTCTCTATGTTTCCTATAAATATTAAGATTGTTTGTATGACACAATTCAGCTAAGTTCTCTATGTTTCCTATAAATATTAAGATTGTTTGTATGACACAATTCAGCTAATTTCTCTATGTTTCCTATAAATATTAAGATTGTTTGTATGACACAATTCAGCTAAGTTCTCTATGTTTCCTATAAATATTAAGATTGTTTGTATGACACAATTCAGCTAAGTTCTCTATGTTTCCTGTAAATATTAAGATTGTTTGTATGACACAATTCAGCTAAGTTCTCTATGTTTCCTGTAAATATTAAGATTGTTTGTATGACACAATTCAGCTAAGTTCTCTATGTTTCCTATAAATATTAAGATTGTTTGTATGACACAATTCAGCTAAGTTCTCTATGTTTCCTATAAATATTAAGATTGTTTGTATGACACAATTCAGCTAAGTTCTCTCCGCGTATATTTCCTATGCCCAGTCGATTGGATCCTACCACATTTCCTTCTGTCCCTTGGATCCTACCACAGTTCCTTCTCTCCCTTGGATCCTACCACAGTTCCTTCTGTCCCTTGGATCCTACCACAGTTCCTTCTCTCCCTTGGATCCTACCACAGTTCCTTCTCTCCCTTGGATCCTACCACATTTCCTTCTGTCCCTTGGATCCTACCACATTTCCTTCTGTCCCTTGGATCCTACCACATTTCCTTCTGTCCCTTGGATCCTACCACATTTCCTTCTGTCCCTTGGATCCTACCACATTTCCTTCTGTCCCTTGGATCCTACCACATTTCCTTCTGTCCCTTGGATCCTACCACATTTCCTTCTGTCCCTTGGATCCTACCACAGTTCCTTCTGTCCCTTGGATCCTACCACATTTCCTTCTCTCCCTTGGATCCTACCACATTTCCTTCTGTCCCTTGGATCCTACCACATTTCCTTCTGTCCCTTGGATCCTACCACATTTCCTTCTGTCCCTTGGATCCTACCACATTTCCTTCTCTCCCTTGGATCCTACCACATTTCCTTCTGTCCCTTGGATCCTACCACAGTTCCTTCCGTCCCTTGGATCCTACCACATTTCCTTCTGTCCCTTGGATCCTACCACATTTCCTTCTCTCCCTTGGATCCTACCACAGTTCCTTCTCTCCCTTGGATCCTACCACAGTTCCTTCTCTCCCTTGGATCCTACCACAGTTCCTTCTGTCCCTTGGATCCTACCACATTTCCTTCTGTCCCTTGGATCCTACCACATTTCCTTCTGTCCCTTGGATCCTACCACATTTCCTAATGTCCCTTGGATCCTACCACATTTTATTCTCTCCCTTGGATCCTACCACATTTCCTTCTCTCCCTTGGATCCTACCACATTTCCTTCTCTCCCTTGGATCCTACCACATTTCCTTCTCTCCCTTGGATCCTACCACATTTCCTTCTCTCCCTTGGATCCTACCACATTTCCTTCTCTCCCTTCCCCTACTTCTGCTTTAAAATCGTCCATGATAATAAGAAGGTCCTGCGGTCTGCAGTGAGATTCTGCTTGCTCTAGATCTTCATAAAATCTTTATATTATCCTCATGGCTACTTGTTGAAGTTGATGCGTATATTTGAATCCAATCTTTTAAAGTAAAACTCTACCTGGTTGTGTTCAATATTCTTTGACTGTATTTCCTATGTCTTGGTCCAGTATAACAACCATTCATCTCTCATAATCTGTACCTCCTGAGTGGAATATTTCGAACGTTCCTGGTGTTATTTTTCCTACCCCTTGCCTTCTGACTTCGCTGATGCCTAGTATTTTAATGTGGATCCTTTTCATTTATTGTTTGGTGCTTTTTATTTTAATTTTCCCTTTTGCAGCATTTTTCTAACATTCGATGTTGCTATAGCTCTTTTTATTTCATTTTGCGCGCGACTGGCCTGCCTATCGCAGACCCACCCATTCACGACGTTCACTTTCTTTTTCAATTTGTGTTTTGTCATGATTATCCTTTGCAAATATACCTAGTGTGGATTGCAATTGACTTGTTAAGGAGCAGTGCTCCTACTGAGCTGTTCTGTGCAACCTCTGCACAATAAGCTGGGGTCTCTGACTGGCAGACTGTTTCGCCATTAGTGACATCTTGTCAATTGCCGAGCACCCATCCACCACTTGCTTCCGTGGTTTGATCGTGATCGTAAAGGGGGTGGGAGGAGGGGGCGGGGGCGGTATGGGGACTCCGTTATGTCGGAATACCTCCGACAGGCTAGCGGAGGAAAAGATTGGCTTACTTTCCTTTCTCAGAGCTGGCTCTGATCTACCGTCCAGTAAACTTAGGAAAAAAAAATTAATAATCAAATATGATCCAGTCCAGAGAGTGTCAGAAGCTACAGATATGCGTAGAACCCTTTTTTAATAGTTCAAATTAAATAATATTACTCGGAATGAAAAAAAAAATATAGGCCTATATATTCAAGAACAAACTAATTTTAAAAAAGAATGAAAAGAATGTGATTTCAACATTAATCGCGATCTAATCATAGATCTAGATATAGTAAAGGCCTACATCATTTTAGATTTAGATTCTAGAGACAATTATAATTTAAATATTAAATCTAGATATTGATCTAAATTTTAGTTTTATAGATTGTAGCTATTTTCAAGATATCTAGATCTAAATCTTGGTTATTAGAATGTGTAACTGAATTGTTTTTGTTTTGTTTTGTTTGTTTGTTTTTGTTTTGTTTTGTTTGTAACCCAAGTAGGCATGCTGCAAACGTTTTTGTTGCTGTTAAGCTTGAACTCCTTTACTGGCATCAAGTGAAACAAGCGCTTGATTCTCCATTATTCAGAGTCGACAGTAGCACCTAAAGAATGGTTACATTTCAACTTTTGCCTTTTTTTTAATTTCTCTGGACTGAGCGTGTAGACCTATGTCATCCTACTGGGATTGTCTTTTTTGTTTTAGAACAGACTGTGATCTTCAGTTAAAACACTTAGTATTGTGAAGTGGGTCGAGGGCCTGTAAGAATAGGCGACAGTGAGGCCAGTCAAGCTGGAGTAGATAGAGGCGTTTGTTAAAAACTTGTATTTTCTTTTTTTTCCCTCTTTTTAAAACTGTTTGCGTTGAAATATTGATTTGTAGAGCTTTAGTTTTATAAAGTGTTTCCACATTACTGAGATAGACGTCCTTTTATTTTAAAACATGTAGATTGTCATTTTGTTAAAACTAAAGTGAATAAAGTATTTTCCATTAGAGCAATTAAAAAAGGGAAGAATTGTTGTGTAAAATGTCCACATTTCCTCTCAGTTACTAAAACTTTACGTACATTATAATGATTGTTATTATTATAGCTCTATATCTTAATATCCCGGGTCTGCATTTAGTAATTGTGTATAAAAATCTATTCAAATGCACAATTTAATAATGTTGAAAACTATTCTAATCTGTGAAGGTTTTTTTTTATATATATTTGTAATGAAATTGTCTTTTGTAAAAAAAAACAGTGACAAGGAAAAAAAGGGAGAGCTTAATTAAAACGCGACTATTTTGAGCGGGCTCTATTTTATTCATACCCAGTAAATTCTCTAAGAACCTGGAATCGGTAAGCGGAGCTACAAGATGTGCTACTTTTATGGGTCAATTGGAGTTAAGTAACTGTTTACTTGGACACCCCCTCCCCCTCCCAAACCTTTTCTCTGAAGAATCTGTGTTATCTAACTCCCCAATGAGTTTTAAGTCTACTACTGTAGTTGACTGTTCGGATAATAGTGATATCTTGCCGCAAATTCTCAGTTCTTAACTCTGCCATAATTATATAATTACCTCTTTGACGTATGTTCCGTTCTATGAAACCTTCAATTGGTAACACCTTTTTGTATAAAGTTTGACTATTGTTAACGTTTGGTTCATTCTTGATGGTATTTTCTATGTCACTAATGACAACATAATGCTGTACCCATGAGACTTCTGGAGTTCGATAGATTGGCGTAAGATATAAAAACTGATTACCACCCCCCCCCCCCCCCCACCCTTTTCCCCCTTAAGTCTTGATATCATATGATGGGAATCATTGGCCACATATCATTATGTCTACAAACTAATTTTCTGTCCATTTAAGACGCATTGCTAATCATTCATGCGCATTAATCTTTTTTAAAACCTTTTTTATTAAATTTTTTTGTTTTCTATCTAAATCGGGAAAAACCTGACTTATCTTAAACATAAAGACATCTGGCATCCGATAGCTTTGTCATACGTTCATGAATAGTCTTAGTCTGGAATTATCAGAAAATTTGACACTCAACCAATAATAGACGCATCCCTCTTAGTGTTGTTCCAAACATATCAAATATCGCCTCCCAGATTTTTTCAACTGTGTGAGGACGGGCTGAGCTAAAACTTTAACCGTCTGTGGAATAGAGATATCAAGAGTTTCTGTTCGGAACACTAGCAGCCTAATTTTTTTTTTTTTTTAATTTAAAAAGTTTCAAATATTTTAACTTTTTTCGCTAACACATCTCTGAAATCTGTAATGTCCCTCTAAATCTGTTTAATTTTCATTTTATTTATTTATACGAATTGCGTGTAAGAAGTCGGGTACTGTCTATTTCATTCTCCTGTCTAACTCCTATAGATTGGATTCCAAATGCTTGATAAAAAAAAAGTAATGAGTATATTAGGTATTTGCCAGTGTAAGGTGGTTTTCTCCTTTTTAAACACATGTATAATCTAGTCTTCTGGGCACAAAATAGTTTCTTCTCTTCCGTATATGTAGACTTTGTGCCGAGAGTTTCGCTATATATCAAAAGCATTTAGTTAATAGAGCTATTAACTATTCAATTTGGTAATATTTGCGTCGGCGGGACAATTGATTGTTTCTAGTTGAAATTATGTTAGTAAGTTAATCTTTATTTTTTGTTGCATCCAATAGTTTTTAAAATCCTTTAGTGGAATTCAGGGCCATTTTTGTGGTTCTCTACATGGCTTATAAATGTTTAAAATATAAATGAGTTCGTTTTTCCATCTGCACTGAGCTACTGATATAAAAAAGTTATCAAACATCCTGACCCCAGAGGATGCTTTTCATATAATGAAGTGTGCCTCCCCATTCTATCTTTGAAGCATGTGTTTGAAAATCATTTTTTTTTTCAATCTGTTTCATGCCATGCCACTTTTGGACACGTTTTTCCTCTTTCTTGCATTTCTGAATACATGTACATTAAAGGTAAATATTTTAAATTATTTTACAGTCTTTTTTTCCAGTTGTGTAACGGTTTTGATATAAACACTAACGCCTGCACAGACCGTAAGGACGAAAAAAATCAATGCTCCTGTGTTGAGGTAATAAAAGACAGAGTTTACCGCATCAGCTTCAACTGGACAGCTGGTGATATTCTTGGCGGAAGATCTGTGTGGTTGGAGTGGTCGGGCCCTCCAGATATATTATCTATAAAGCATACTTTACCAGAAGTAAAAGGTTGGTTTGAGATAATTAATTCACATGCAGATTTTTATGACTTTTCTCTTTGATAAAAACAAAGATAAAATCACCAGTATTACAGTGAAGCAAGGATTCCTCGAAGTCCTCTGTCTCTCTCTCTCTCTCTCTCTCTCTCTCTCTCTCTCTCTCTCTCTCTCTCTCTCTCTCTCTCTCTCTCTCTCTCTCTCTCTCTCTCTCTCTTTCTCTCCCACTCTCTCTCCCTTTCTGTTTCTATCTTTTTAACTTTCTGTCTCTCTCATTCTCTCTCTGTACAAATCTATCTAGAAGACTAATATAGACCTGTGGTGTTTGTATCTTGTTATAAAACAATCGCATTCGAATTTAACATTTAACTGGGAGACATGACAATCATTATAAACTTTACGGGATGGTTTGGTAAAATGCGACGTGGGGAGTAGATTGTACACTGAAGTAAAGACCAACTTTCTAACCAATGACTTATTCCATCATGGAATCCATGCTTTGACCAAAGACGTAAAAGTATAACACATATGGAGCGACACAGAGAGAGAGCGAGAGAGAGAGAGAGAGAGAGAGAGAGAGAGAGAGAGAGAGAGAGAGAGAGAGAGAGAGAGAGAGAGAGAGAGAGAGAGAGAGAGAGAGAGAGAGAGAGAGAGAGAGAGAGAGAGAGAGAGAGAGAGAGAGAGAGAGAGAGAGAGAGTTTGAAGAATAACAGCAACTGAGAAGATTACTTGATCGAAATTTGAGTCATCTGATGAAAGTCATGGCCTGTCATATTTTTGAGACGTTCATTCACATGTACTTTCTCTAACTGAAGACTGATTGCTCGAAGAAATATGTTATACCTTCGATCTAGTTGGACGAAAACTTAGAAATAGAACGGAATGAAGAGAGAATCAGAAGGAAAAAAAAACGCAGATGAGGATTTCTTGATTTTGGGGTGTCCGTGTTCTACTGTAGTTAGGTTTGGAAAGTAAACAACCGACCACGGTTTTTCTGGTGCGCTTACTATCCTGGTTATAGTGCAAATTGATTTTAATTTTTTCAGTGACTGTTTGTGCAATTTCAACTTTAAATACCCAATACCTTTAGGGCTGAGACTTGCAAATTCTATTGGTCTTGCACTTGCCAGCAGCTTCCTGTAATATTTTCTTCGGTAAAGATAAACGAGATTGATTATAGCATGTCTGATAAAATCACTATTTTTTTTAAAACTTTTTTAAACAAAATTAGAATCTAATTTTTAACTTATTTTTCAACGTTGACCATAATAGTATTTGCAAATTATATCTCATTCTTTCAATATCTTATCCCATTTCGCAGATAGCTGCCGTAAGTACATTTTTCCCCTTTGATCTGTGCTTTTCCAATGATATTAATCTTTCACTGGTTAGTAGCTCGAAGTATGTAAATCATTTTAATCGTTTTGCATTTTAAACTTTTTTCCATAGATAAATAGATTGGTTTTTTTTTTTTTTCCGAAATATGGCAACCAAAAACTTTTGCAGTTAAATAATTCAGTCAGAAGCATTTAAACAAATCACATCTAAGATGGAGATAACTTTGTATGTTCCAAGAACTCTATAAATATTAATCGTGTTGAGACTTAATGTGAGCTCTTTTGGCTTTACCGTATATTAAAAAAATGATGGCCTTTATTTTACGGGTTGTTCATTACGATTGCGCAAGTCAAGTAAATTGTTTGATAGGTTTACTCTGAATGCGAAAATTCCTTGTAAACAAGTAGCAAGTCAATACGGTTATATGCTTCACGTTACTAAAGTGTCCCTACAGATATTTTCCGCACGAAGTTTAACGGAGCATTGACACTGTCAATAGTGGACACAGAACGATTCAAAGTCAAGTGAAACAAAACGGCAGTGACCAGCCTTGTGAATTTTCGAGATATTTATAGGAATAATAATAACAAAAACAACAATAACAATAACAAAAATAATACTACGACTACTACTACTACTACTACTACTACTACTACTACTACTACTACTACTACTACTACTACTACTACTACTACTACTACTACTACTACTACTACTACTACTACTACTACTACTACTACTACTACTACTACTACTACTACTACTACTACTACTACTACTACTACTACTGCTACTGCTACTACTACTACTACTACTACTACTACTACCACTACTACTACTACTACTACTACTACTACTACTACTACTACTACTACTACTACTACTACTACTACTACTACTACTGCTGCTACTTCTACCAATATTACTACGTCTACTACTACTACTACTACTACTACTACTACTACTACTACTACTACTACTACTACTACTACTACTACTACTACTACTACTACTACTACTACTACTACTACTAATAATAATAATAATAATAGCAATAATAATAATAATAATAATAATAACTTTAATAACGGAGTGTGTAAAATGGACATGCAGCCATGTTACAAACGATCATAGCACGCGAGCATGGACATCTACAGAGGAAACCCAGATAGTCAGCATACTAGACCTGAAAGACTAGAGTCTAGAGAAGATCTCAATCTAGATAGCCTAACAACAATTAAATCATGATAATAATAGAAATGTCTTATTTTTAGCTAGACATAAGGGTTTTCAAAATTGTTCGAATACTAAGTTGAGTCTTTAATTTTTTTTTAAATGTTCTTTCATTTTTAGATTTTAAACACTGTTGTTTTGTCTCTATTAAACGCGTTTTTTTCCCCACAGCTTTCATGAAAATCACCAAATTTCAACCTTCCTTTAAATGCAATAGTGGCTTTCCTGTGGCAGGACAAGACTACACAGTTATAGAGTATGAAGTCTGTGGAAGTAAATCTTCCTACCCTTTCAACAGTGCTTCCTCTGGACCACTGTTGTTATATTCTAGCTCTACTGTTTACTCGAGTGTTCTTGTCAGTTTTATCCCATCTCTTCTTGTAACTTACTCATTGTGAGGGAAGATTCCTTCTTCTTATCTTAATTATTCACTAAAACATTTACCGATATCTTGTTGTGTAATTATTTGAATGAAAGTTTAACCTCAGAATCTATCTCTCTTTTTTTATTTTTGGTAAACCATAGCAAGCTAGAAGTTGAATATTGTGTATATAATATTAAGAATGAAATAATACAAAACTAATAACACATACGTAACCACAACGATCTACAAACTCTACTCATAAATTGAATATACGCATTCAAATAACTGAAAATGAAATAATGAAACACAAGTGCCATATTTTACATGAAATCGATTTCGATTGGATGGTGTAAAAATTTGAAGAAAGTTTGGTACAAAAAAATGGACATGTAAAGTGCTAATTTTTCTGTTCTATAACAAGCATAAGTTTCTCTTCGCTTTGATATTTCTTTTCCCTACCCGTGTAGTGGCCTTGCCCTAGGAACTAATTCCTGCAGAGATCGAAAGGGCGAACCCAATACCTGCTCCTGTGTGGAGGTAACAAGAGTGGCAGTGTCTACCGCCTGAGTTTGAACTTGACAGCAGCCCAGAGATTCAGTGAGAAAAATGTCTGGTTGATGTGGCCAGGCCTGCGAAATTGGTCATCTGAGAAACGTACATTACCAGAAGTGAAAGGTATGTTTAATAAGATAACCCTTACCCATGCAGATGCTTTCAAAATCTTTCTTTTATGTATCGGCACAGATTTTCTACGCTGTTAAAATGTCTGAACAGACTGTAGATTATATCCTGTTTTACTTTTCGTAAAAATGGATGACTCAATTTGGCAATAGCTTTTAATACGATTTTCACCATAACTTTTTAAAGCTAAGAATCGCAAATTACGTTAGTCCGGGCATATGTTATCAGCTTATAAAGATATTGTAAGAAAAAAACAAAATAAATTAAATTTTTAGGAGCAAAATGCCTTCTTTGTTGTTTAAAAAGGGCTAGAACCTATTTTATGACAATTTGTTTTCTTAACTATGTAGAGTTTCATGGGTTAATATTCTGTTCTCTTTTCACAGAGAGCTGCAGTAAGTACTTCATTTCGTTTGATAAATTATACCCAACTACTTCTATGACCAGCTCCTTATATTGAGATTAAGTTTATTCAGATCTGGATAAAATGGATAATATATGATGGATATTTAGATGGATCATGCCTCTTTTTTCCGCCGAGGAAATTGTAGACTGAAGATGCAGAAGAGTCGGTAAGAAATGTTAAAATCAAATTATACTGAGAAGATTTTATGTTCAAATACCGTTATAACTGATAGGACCATGGAAGTTAAGCTTGCCAAATATTTTATGACAGCTCTTCTGAAAATTCATGGATTCTATTTTTAGGACTAATATATGTGCATTTCAATCATATTCTTGTACTAGTATAATAACGAAATGTGGAGGCTGTTATGTGTTAGAAAAATCTACCCAGATTTATAAATCATTGTAGTTTTCATTCTAGCACATGTAGAGATGAATGTAACAATATGATCAATATGTTTTCAGGAGCTTAAAGTGCTATGAGCTCTCACTTCGTTTGGCCAAACATTTCTCTTCATAAATCATTACTAGTCCCTTCCCCGATCTTCATATTTAATGATGTAAGTTGGGTTAATAATCTAAAGAACAGGTATTTTCGTAAAACTGTCATTTAGGAAGTGTCGGAATGATAGATTTCGAAATTATCCAGTACCAATGTCTTAACTAGTTTTATCCTCGACCATCTTGTAAAGATTTGTAGTGCAACTTTAACAGGGGGAAAATTTGGAAGAAAAAGACTTAGAATCATGCAGTACCTCCATAAGTGTTAATAGCTTTCCCGAGACTCCCAACCGCTCGTCATTAGACCTAATGATTTCAATAATGCTGTCAGTGACTCTCAAATTGGACAATAGATTTACTAGTTCCAATCAGGGCGATAAAGAAATTAAACTTATTTGATCAACAGGTTTCAATAATGCTGTCAGTGACTCTCAAATTGGACAATAGATTTACTAGTTTCAATCAGGGCGATAAAGAAATTAAACTTATTTGATCAAGAGGTTTCAATAATGCTGCCAGTGACTCTCAAACTCGTCATTAGTTTTAACTTTTTTTTAAAAATTCAAGCCCCCTATGCCTCTCAATATATATATATCTGTTTTCGTTGAATTATTCTTTGATAATGCATGTTTTTTTTTGTTTACTTTTGTTTTCTTCTCTTCGGAGATTAAGACGAGTATCGTGTCAATTCAAGCTGAAATTTTGATTCTTTAACGTCTGTGAAATAGTTTTCGTTACACCATAAATTAGTGTATATTTAAACCAATACAATATCCAACTAGATACAGAATGTCACGTGGGTAAGTGGAGCAGTAAAGCTCAGTATCAATTACATGAATAGCTTGAATTTTTTTTTAAATTCTAAATCAAAGCCAATGTCTAATTAAAATGTTGTTTAAGTACAGAGATTAGTATGGGTTTACAAAAAAAAAAACACATAAGAAAGCGTTAGTTATAGGCTTTTGTAGTTTGTATCAACACTCTTCCATAGACAAATTAGTAATAAAAAGTTATAAAACAAATACTCTCGGTTTCTAGCTATGCATGAGGTTTGTACTTCTCTCCAAGTATAAGCCGTTTTCAAGCTATTATTGGGTAAGCATTAAGCCCACACATTAATTGCGTTAAAACAAATTATACGAAATTGAATTTTTAGTATTTTGGCATGCTTTGATTCCCCTTCTATACGTATCATATTTAAAACATTTTTGGCAAATGTTATTGGGGTTTTTTTTTTACGTTGTCCCTGAAATTACAACATAGTGAAAAAGAAGAACTCACTCCACACAGTATAACAAGCATACCAGAATCTACACCTCTAATCCCACCTATAGATCCCGTAGATTCCCTACTGTTGTGTCAAGAGTTGGATGACTTTGATTCAGACCCATCCTCTGACGTTCCCCTTGCAGCTGTTAAACATCGAGTCGATCTGGTCAACCAACAGCGCAGTGTAAGATCTCAGACAGAGGCTCATAGACAGGGTGGTGAACCTGATCAGCGCAGTGTAAGATCTAAGACAGAGGCTCATAGACAGGGTGGTGAACCCGATCAGCGCAGTGTAAGATCTAAGACAGAGGCTCATAGACAGAGTGATGAACCTGATAGGCGCAGTGTAAGATCTAAGACAGAGGCTTATAGAAAGGGTGGTGAACCTGATCAGCGCAGTGTAAGATCTAAGACAGAGGCTTACAGACAGGGTGGTGAACCTGATCAGCGCAGTGTAAGATCTAAGACAGAGGCTTATAGACAGGGTGATGAACCCGATCAGCGCAGTGTAAGATCTAAGACAGAGGCTTATAGACAGGGTGATGAACCTGATCAGCGCAGTGTAAGATCTAAGACAGAGGCTTATAGACAGGGTGGTGAACCTGATCAGCGCAGTGTAAGATCTAAGACAGAGGCTTATAGACAGGGTGGTGAACCTGATCAGCGCAGTGTAAGATCTAAGACAGAGGCTTATAGACAGGGTGGTGAACCTGATCAGCGCAGTGTAAGATCTAAGACAGAGGCTTATAGACAGGGTGGTGAACCTGATCAGCGCAGTGTAAGATCTAAGACAGAGGCTTATGGACAGGGTGATGAACCTGATCAGCGCAGTGTAAGATCTAAGACAGAGGCTTATAGACAGGGTGATGAACCTGATCAGCGCAGTGTAAGATCTAAGACAGAGGCTTATAGACAGGGTGGTGAACCTGATCAGCGCAGTGTAAGATCTAAGACAGAGGCTTATAGACAGGGTGATGAACCTGATCAGCGCAGTGTAAGATCTAAGACAGAGGCTTATAGACAGGGTGATGAACCTGATCAGCGCAGTGTAAGATCTAAGACAGAGGCTTATAGACAGGGTGATGAACCTGATCAGCGCAGTGTAAGATCTAAGACAGAGGCTTATGGACAGGGTGGTGAACCTGATCAGCGCAGTGTAAGATCTAAGACAGAGGCTTATAGACAGGGTGATGAACCTGATCAGCGCAGTGTAAGATCTAAGAAAGAGGCTTATAGATAGGGTGATGAACCTGATCAGCGCAGTGCAGGAACTAAGACAGAGGCTCATAGACAGGGTGGTGAATCTGATCAGCGCAGTGCAGGATCTAAGACAGACTTATAGACAGGGTGATGAACCTGATCAGCGCAGTGTAGGATCTAAGACAGAGGCTCATAGACAGGGTGATGAACCTGATCAGCGCAGTGTAGGATCTAAGACAGACTTATAGACAGGGTGATAAACCTAATCAGCGCAGTGTAGGATCTAAGACAGAGGCTCATAGACAGGGTGATGAACCTGATCAGCGCAGTGTAGGATCTAAGACAGACTTATAGACAGGGTGATAAACCTGATCAGCGCAGTGTAAGATCTAAGACAGAGGCTTATAGACAGGGTGATGAACCTGATCAGCGCAGTGTAAGATCTAAGACAGAGGCTTATAGACAGGGTGATGAACCTGATCAGCGCAGTGTAAGATCTAAGACAGAGGCTTATAGACAGGGTGATGAACCTGATCAGCGCAGTGTAAGATCTAAGACAGAGGCTTATAGACAGGGTGATGAACCTGATCAGCGCAGTGTAAGATCTAAGACAGAGGCTTATAGACAGGGTGATGAACCTGATCAGCGCAGTGTAAGATCTAAGACAGAGGCTTATAGACAGGGTGATGAACCTGATCAGCGCAGTGTAAGATCTAAGACAGAGGCTTATAGACAGGGTGATGAACCTGATCAGCGCAGTGTAAGATCTAAGACAGAGGCTTACAGACAGGGTGGTGAACCTGATCAGCGCAGTGTAAGATCTAAGACAGAGGCTCATGGACAGGGTGATGAACCTGATCAGCGCAGTGTAAGATCTAAGACAGAGGCTTATAGACAGGGTGATGAACCTGATCAGCGCAGTGTAAGATCTAAGACAGAGGCTTATAGACAGGGTGGTGAACCTGATCAGCGCAGTGTAAGATCTAAGACAGAGGCTTATAGACAGGGTGATGAACCTGATCAGCGCAGTGTAAGATCTAAGACAGAGGCTTATAGACAGGGTGATGAACCTGATCAGCGCAGTGTAAGATCTAAGACAGAGGCTTATAGACAGGGTGATGAAGCTAATCAGCGCAGTGTAGGATCTAAGACAGAGGCTTATAGACAGGGTGATGAACCTGATCAGTGCAGTGCAGGATTTAAGACAGAGGCTTATAGACAGGGTGGTGAACCTGATCAGCGCAGTGTAAGATCTAAGACAGACTCATAGACACGGTGATGAACCTGATCAGTGCAGTGCAGGATTTAAGACAGAGGCTTATAGACAGGGTGGTGAACCTGATCAGCGCAGTGTAAGATCTAAGACAGAGGCTCATAGACAGGGTGGTGAACCTGATCAGCGCAGTGTAAGATCTAAAACAGAGGCTTATAGACAGGGTGATGAACCTGATCAGTGCAGTGTAAGATCTAAAACAGAGGCTCATAGACACGGTGATGAACCTGATCAGTGCAGTGTAAGATCTAAAACAGAGGCTCATAGACAGGGTGATGAACCTGATCAGTGCAGTGTAAGATCTAAAACAGAGGCTCATAGACACGGTGATGAACCTGATCAGTGCAGTGTAAGATCTAAAACAGAGGCTTATAGACAGGGTGATGAACCTGATCAGTGCAGTGTAAGATCTAAAACAGAGGCTCATAGACACGGTGATGAACCTGATCAGCGCAGTGTAAGATCTAAGACAGAGGCTTATAGACAGGGTGATGAACCTGATCAGCGCAGTGTAAGATCTAAGACAGACGCTCATGGACAGGGTGATGAACCTGATCAGCGCAGTGTAAGATCTAAGACAGAGGCTTATAGACAGGGTGATGAACCTGATCAGCGCAGTGTAAGATCTAAGACAGACGCTCATGGACAGGGTGATGAACCTGATCAGCGCAGTGTAAGATCTAAGACAGAGGCTCATGGACAGGGTGATGAACCTGATCAGCGCAGTGTAAGATCTAAGACAGAGGCTTATAGACAGGGTGATGAACCTGATCAGCGCAGTGTAAGATCTAAGACAGAGGCTTATAGACAGGGTGATGAACCTGATCAGCGCAGTGTAAGATCTAAGACAGAGGCTTATAGACAGGGTGATGAACCTGATCAGCGCAGTGTAAGATCTAAGACAGAGGCTTATAGACAGGGTGATGAACCTGATCAGCGCAGTGTAAGATCTAAGACAGAGGCTTATAGACAGGGGGATGAACCTGATCAGCGCAGTGTAAGATCTAAGACAGAGGTTCATAGACAGGGTGATGAACCTGATCAGCGCAGTGTGATCTAGAGACATGTCAGATCTAAGACAGAGGATGATGAACCTGATCAGCGCAGTGTAAGATCTAAGACAGTCTTATAGACAGGGTGATGAACCTTATCAGTGCAGTGTAAGATCTAAGATGGAGGCTCATGGTCAGGGTGGTGAACCTGATCAGCGCAGTGCAGGATCTAAGACAGAGGCTCATAGACAGGGTGATGAACCTGATCAGCGCAGTGTAAGATCTAAGACAGAGGATTATGGACAGGGTGATGAACCTGATCAGCGCAGTGTAAGATCTAAGACAGACGCTCATGGACAGGGTGATGAACCTGATCAGCGCAGTGTAAGATCTAAGACAGAGAAATATGAACTGGGTGATGAACCTGATCAGCGCAGTGTAAGATGAAAGACAGAGGCTTTTCGGCAGGGTGGTGAACCTGATCAGCGCAGTGTAGGATCTAAGACAGAGGCTCATAGGCAGGGTGATGCACCTGATCAGCGCAGTGTAAGATCTAAGACAGAGGCTTATGGACAGGGTGATGAACCTGATCAGCGCAGTGCAGGAACTAAGACAGAGGCTCATAGACAGGGTGGTGAATCTGATCAGCGCAGTGCAGGATCTAAGACAGAGACTCATGGAAAGGGTGGTGAAACTGATCAGCGCAGTGGAGGATCTAAGACAGAGGCTCATGGACGGGGAGATGAACCTCATAAGCGCAGTGCAGGATCTAAGACAGAGGCTCATGGACAGGGTGGTGAACTTGATCAGCGCAGTCCAAGATCTAAGACAGAGGGTTATGGACAGGGTGGTGAACCTGATCAGCGCAGTGTAAGATCTAAGACAGAGGCTTATAGACAGGGTGGTGAACCTGATCAGCGCAGTGCAGGATCTCAGACAGGGGCTCATGGACAGGATGGGGAATCTGATCAGCGCAGTACAAGATCTAAGACAGAGCCTTATGGACAGGGTGGTGAACCTGATCAAGTCAGTGCAGGATCTAAGACAGAGGCTTATAGACAGGGTGGTGAACCTGATCAGCGCAGTGCAGGATCTAAGATATAGGTCATACACAGGGTGGTGAACCTGATCAGCGCAGTGCAGGATCTAAGACAGAGGCTCTTGGACAGGGTGGTGAATCTGATCAGCGCAGTGCAGGATCTAAGACAGAGGCTCTTGGACAGGGTGGTGAACCTGATCAGCGCAGTGCAGGATCTAAAACAGAGGCTTATAGACAGGGTTGTGAATCTGATAAGCGCAGTGCAGGATCTAAGACAGAGGCTTATGGACAGGGTGGTGAACCTAATCAGCGCAGTGCAGGATGTAAGACATAGGCTTATAGACAGGGTTGTGAATCTGATAAGCGCAGTGCAGGATCTAAGACAGAGGCTTATGGACAGGGTGGTGAACCTGATCAGCGCAGTGCAGGATCTAAGACAGAGGCTTATAGACAGGGTGGTGAACCTGATCAGCGCAGTGTAAGATCTAAGACAGAGGCTTATAGACAGGGTGATGAACCTGATCAGCGCAGTGCAGGATCTAAGACAGAGGCTCATGGACAGGGTGGTGAACCTGATCAGCGCAGTGTAAGATCTAAGACAGAGGCTTATGGACAGGGTGGTGAACCTGATCAGCGCAGTGTAGGATCTAAGACAGAGGCTTATAGACAGGGTGGTGAACCTGATCAGCGCAGTGTAAGATCTAAGACAGAGGCTCATGGACAGGGTGGTGAACCTGATCAGCGCAGTGTAAGATCTAAGACAGAGGCTTTTAGACAGAGTGGTAAACCTGATCAGCGCAGTGTAAGATCTAAGACAGTCTTATAGACAGGGTGATGAATCTTATCAGTGCAGTGTAAGATCTAAGATGGAGGCTCATGGACAGGGTGATGAACCTGATCAGTGCATTGTAGGATCTAAAACAGAGGCTCATGGACAGGGTGGTGAATCTGATCAGTGCAGTGTAAGATCTAAGACAGAGGCTTATAGACCTTGTTGATGAACCTGATTAGCGCAGTGTAGAATCTAAGACAGAGGCTTATAGACCTTGTTGATGGACCTGATTAGCGCAGTGTAGAATCTAAGAAAGAGGCTTATAGACAGGGTGGTGAACCTGATCAGCGCAGTGCAGGATCTAAGACAGAGGCTTATAGACAGGGTGGTGAACCTGATCAGCGCAGTGTAAGATCTAAAACAGAGGCTCATGGACAGGGTGGTGAACCTGATCAGCGCAGTGCAGGATCTAAGACAGAGGCTCATGGACAGGGTGGTGAACCTGATCAGCGCAGTGCAGGATCTAAGACAGAGGCTCATAGACAGGGTGGTGAACCTCATCAGTGCAGTGAAAGATCTTTAACAGAGGCTTATAGACAGAGTGGTAAACCTGATCAGCGCAGTGTAAGATCTAAGACAGAGGCTTATAGACAGGGTGGTGAACCTGATCAGCGCAGTGCAGGATCTAAGACAGAGGCTTATAGACAGGGTGGTGAACCTGATCAGCGCAGTGTAAGATCTAAGACAGAGGCTTATGGACAGGGTGGTGAACCTGATCAGCGCAGTGTAAGATCTAAGACAGAGGCTTATAGACAGGGTGGTGAACCTGATCAGCGCAGTGTAAGATCTAAGACAGAGGCTTATAGACAGGGTGGTGAACCTGATCAGCGCAGTGTAAGATCTAAGACAGAGGCTTATGGACAGGGTGGTGAACCTGATCAGCGCAGTGTAAGATCTAAGACAGAGGCTTATAGACAGGGTGGTGAACCTGATCAGCGCAGTGTAAGATCTAAGACAGAGGCTTATAGACAGGGTGGTGAACCTGATCAGCGCAGTGTAGGATCTAAGACAGAGGCTCATGGACAGGGTGGTGAACCTGATCAGCGCAGTGTAGGATCTAAGACAGAGGCTTATAGACAGGGTGGTGAACCTGATCAGCGCAGTGTAAGATCTAAGACAGAGGCTTATGGACAGGGTGGTGAACCTGATCAGCGCAGTGTAAGATCTAAGACAGAGGCTTATAGACAGGGTGGTGAACCTGATCAGCGCAGTGTAGGATCTAAGACAGAGGCTTATAGACAGGGTGGTGAACCTGATCAGCGCAGTGTAGGATCTAAGACAGAGGCTCATGGACAGGGTGATGAACCTGATCAGCGCAGTGTAAGATCTAAGACAGAGGCTTATAGACAGGGTGGTGAACCTGATCAGCGCAGTGTAAGATCTAAGACAGAGGCTTATAGACAGGGTGATGAACCTGATCAGCGCAGTGTAGGATCTAAGACAGAGGCTTATAGACAGGGTGGTGAACCTCATCAGCGCAGTGTAAGATCGAAGACAGAGGATTATAGACAGGGTGGTGAACCTGATCAGCGCAGTGTAAGATCTAAGACAGAGGCTTATGGACAGGGTGATGAACCTGATCAGCGCAGTGTAAGATCTAAGACAGAGGCTTATGGACAGGGTGATGAACCTGATCAGCGCAGTGTAAGATCTAAGACAGAGGCTTATGGACAGGGTGATGAACCTGATCAGCGCAGTGTAAGATCTAAGACAGAGGCTTATAGACAGGGTGATGAACCTGATCAGCGCAGTGTAAGATCTAAGACAGAGGCTTATAGACAGGGTGGTGAACCTGATCAGCGCAGCAGCAAAAGGAAACCCTAAACGGTTTTGAGAGAACTTTTTGTGGCTGTGTTTTCTGATGAATACAGATACGGTCACATTTCAGACTCAGTTGGCGATTCTGATGAGACATATGCTCACTCAAGGTACAGGAGACAAAGCGTTTCGGTGTTGAACACCACCACCCCCCCCTACCCACACACACACACACACAGGCAAATACCAATTCCCCAGCTGGGACCTGGAGATGCTGCAAGTGGCAGCCACATATCTTTCAGCGACAGTTACATCGAGGACAGTTCTCTCATTACACAAATTCCTTTGCAGTCTGCAGGCTCTAGTGTGGAATCACCATCCCATGCCCAGACCTCTGCCCCTTGTGATACACCAAGTGGCTGGAGACGACAGAGGCAGCCTGACAACTTACTAGATATTCAATGTCGCCAAACGCAAAAGGAACCTTGGTCAGGTGAATAAAACCAGGAAAGCAAAACCAGTTAGAGTGTGGGGAAGGCTGCAACTTTAATATAAATGCCAGACAAATATTAGCTCTAATAGAAAATTCATTACCTTAACTCAAAAGAATCCGAATAAGGAGTGAAAGCCCTAATGTCACAGACATGTCATTATGACTATGGTGAGTCTGGAACAGCTGGTTTCAATTAGACATCTACATCTGAGGAAGAGCACCGGGGTGTTTTACTGAACCCATCCTTATGTATGGATGTTAGGCCTGGACAATTTCAAAAACATCTACATCTGAGGAAAAGCACCGGGGTGTTTTATTGAACCCATCCTTATGTAATGATGTTAGGCCTGGACAATTTCAAAAACATCTACATAAGAGGAAGAGCACCGGGGTGTTTTACTGAACCCATCCTTATGTATGGATGTTAGGCCTGGACAATTTCAAAAACATCTACAAAATTAACTGGAGGAAACAGAAATGTGGCTCCTAAGGAGAATGCTATGAATCTCATAGACTGCAAAGAGATCAACTAAATATTGTTACGAGGAGTTGGCACGTGATCGCTCATAAATACCATAAATTATGCAAACTACAGGCAGTCTGTTTTTTTGGCCAAGTGATGAGATAAAGAAACTGAATAATCTTGTTACAACTGGGTTGATTTGAAAGGAAAAAGCAGCAGGGGAAAGAAGCGAAAAGAGATATAGCATGGACTTAAAAAGTGTCATGAATCATCAAAGGACTGCCGTGTTGTTACCAAAAAAAAAAAAAAAAAACACGACAAAAACAGATATATCTAATAAAGGTAGTTGTAAGCAATATAAACATAATTATATTGTCTTTGTTGTTTGAACGTAGATGGATACCGCATATGTTGGGCGCTGCTCTACATAAAATTATGTACAGACAACCACTGCCATAAAAGCAGCACAGATTGCAAATTATAACACCACACTCCAGTCCTATAACATTTTCAAAGCTGAACCGTACAAAGTGAAAAAAAAAACAACAAACAAATGGATGTATCCACAGACAACACATTGCAGGCATGAAATTTGCTTGACAAAAAAGATCTGAATATTAGAAGGTAAATATTGTGATCTAACACTTATTTGAGGTGTAAACTAACTTTTGAACTACCTTTGATTGGTCTACAAATGTAGCCCAAAATTTGTTTTGACCTGCAAAGACTTAAAGCAAGAACAAATGATTTTTTTCCTCTCCTAATTTTTGAAGAAAATCCTAATAAATGATTTTTTGTGAAAGATGAAGTTTGTTTTGAGCAGAAAGGATAAGAAAAGAGATGACATGAAAGATTGAAAAACCTGTCTGTCCTACTGGAGAAAATGAAGAAAAAGACACACAAAAACAATAATAATGCAATGATGTCACAAGGCTGTTTGAATTGAACCAACAGAAGATCTCAGCACTTTAAGCCTATATCTCTGCCAAGCCATGAACAGGGGTTGATTTCTTAACTCTACCATTGTAATTGTGATAAAACAATAATTAGTCCTGCATTTCAATGATCTTGTTACAAGCAAAAAAAAAAAAGAAAAAAAAAGAGAATTAAGAGGATTAGATCAAACTAGAGAAAGCCATCAATTATTGGCCATGTCTGATTTGGCTAAGCTAATCACTACAACATTGTGAGACTTCAGCCATTTACTTTGGAAATACAAAAATCGTTTTAACAAAATATTAAAATATTATAGTTGGCTCAGAAATAAATAATTGCAATAAATTGTAAATATCTTTTGGACTATAGAAAGACCTCAATAGCTTATTGTAATATTTGACAATAAACTTACAAAAGCATTTTTTAACCACAATAAACATATATAATAGCTGATTTTGCTTCTTTGTTAAATTTAAGTACCTTTCTTTAGAGCAGCAACTGCTCTCCCTAAAGACTATGACAGAAGCCTGGTATAATGCTGTGTTTGAAAAGTACAAGTCAAGCAACATGTCTATACTAGTTCATTTTTACCTTCATAATTGATCTGATTGCTATGGTATCAAAAGTAATGATCACATGAATTTAAACAAGTTTAAAAATTCTTGAGAAAAGAAAATCAACTTATACATCAAGGCTGATGTGTCATATTGATTCTAATTTGCGTCGCTCTTCAAAACTCAACAGATGAGGAGGATTCCCTCACAAAAGCACATTCTTTTAAGTTGTTCAGTCTGTGGCTTGTGATCTTCTCAAAATGAAGAGGAGGTTGAAGATCTCCGCCAGATTATCACTGAAGATGTTGAGAGGAGCAGCTCTTCAGATCCTCAGGGTTTGCCTGTGGAGGAGGAAATGCAGTTTCGCATGAGCACAATGAAGAGAGAAACAGGTACTGAGATACAGAAACATAAGAACAGAGAGAAGGTGAGGAAAGGACAGTTAATGAAAAGGCACAGGAAGAGGCGGCTGGAAAATAAAAGGATAATATAAATAGAAAGGTACAAGAGAGAGAGAGAGAGAGAGAGAGAGAGAGAGAGAGAGAGAGAGAGAGAGAGAGAGAGATTTGACAAGGTATAGAAATATCATGCAGCATAAGAATAATGTTGATAAAGTAATGATCTTGTAACAGTAGGTCACTCATGCCTTTTTACAAAGAATGTAGCGATCAGCTTGGTGTTTCTGTCGAGCAGAGCTAACTTGTCGATAATGGAAAAAACTAAAAGTTTTATACAAGAAACAAATTTGTGAGACTTGATTTTGTCTAGTTTGGAAACATCTTTTTTCTTTCAATCAGGAAAAGACAATTGCATGAGTATGACTTTCTCATGAAAAAGACACAAAGATTTCAAAGGCAGTTCCAGAAAGCCACAGATCAGATGAAGATGAAAAATGCCAAAAAAAGAGAAAGAGAACAGTTACTGAAAAGTTTAAGCATCTCACACCTGAACCAAAATGTGCCTACTAGAATATGATCCAAATTGATATCAAAGTTGCTGACCTCACAAAAATCAGGGTAACAGAAGATTTTGAAATAGAATGTTTGTTTTTCTCTTAACATTGCCATTCTTTTTTTTTTTTTTTTTTTGCTTTTTCATTAAAACAACTTTTATATTCTTGTACCACTTTTCTCAACTAAAACCTCCATAACTTTACTTGCTCATTACACTGATGCAATGAGTTATTTCCTTGGATAACGTTGGATAAGACTAAATATTTTAATTTTTATTTCCCTATATTTGTCTTCATCTGTTAAAGCCATTTTCATTTTAAATCTTCAGCAACTGTGTAATGCTCTCATATTAATGTCATTTTCCGATTGTTTCTTTACATTTTTTATTCTTTATTTATATGAACATAATTTTTTCCCTGTCAAGTTTCCCTATTAATATGTTTTATTCATCACACAATAGGGGTGTGTTATGCAGGGTTGAAAACAGGACACAAACTTTTTTTACATACTTATTGGCGAGAAGATGGTAGGTTGGGTGCGCATGTCAGAATTCAAGTGATGATTAGTTGTTACAGGCTGTCCGTTGTAGGAAAGCCCTGGTCTGCTCCGACCCTAATTCATTAATGCCAGACTAACATAAAGCGCAAGGCTTGCTTGATCTGCATGGGCCTGGGGTGCACATATCACACGTCTTTGCAGTCACCACCCACGCATTGTTCCGGTGTGTGTGTGTGTGTGTTGAGAGGGGGGTGGGGTGGTATGTAAGTTAAAGTAACGCCTTCCCGTCCCCACCCTCCCCCCCCCCCCAAAAAAAAAAAAAAAAAAAAATAGGCCTATTAGTCGTCTTGTGCTCGATCCCGCGGCTTTTATTTTCAGTAGATCTTGTATTTTTCACATTCAATTTTATCAACTTACTCACAGCTTGAACATATAATTATATATATATATATATATATATATATATATATATATATATATATATATATATATATATATATAGTTTAAGGCCTACAGTACTAGTATCAAGATCTAGATCTACATATAAAGAAAAGAATAGAAACTGTGTGCGTGTGTGTAAGAGAAAGAAGAGAAATATAGAAAAGAAGGAGAGAGAGAGAGAGAGAGAGAGAGAGAGAGAGAGAGAGAGAGAGAGAGAGACACAGACAGACAGACAGACAGAGAGACAGAGAGAGAGAGAGAGAGAGAGAGAGAGAGAGAGAGAGAGAGAGAGAGAGAGAGAGAGAGAGAGAGAGAGAGAGAGAGAGAGAGAGAGAGAGAGAGAGAGAGAGAGAGAGAGAGAGAGGCGCGCATTGTCTAACTGCCTCATATTAGTCATAATAATTTTGTGGACGGCTTGTGCACAGCCCTCTGGAATAACTGTATCCAGAAGGCCACGGCTTGTGCCACCGGGTCAAAAGTGATGAAACAGGAACTCGCACAAGTTCTAGGCACAGGTCGTTCGCGTTGCGTGGCATCAAGATTGTGTGTGTGTGTGTGTGTGTGGAACTGTACCAGTGTTGTAGCGTCGCTAGCCGCCCATCTTGCTTACTGCTCAGTAGCGAAACAGAAACTAAGTCGTCAGCAATGCCGAACTCGTGTTGCATTGTTAGTTGCCGCGACAATAGCAACAAACCTCCTAACATAGGCATCGATCCATGATATGAGCCTATATAAATCAAATAAAGTATTCCTTTGTTGAGGCAAGTACTTTGTGGCGGAATGCGTAAGGTCCTTAGGCATTGACAAAGATACCCGTGGTTCGAGCCTCGGGGAAGTTAATTTTTTTTTTATTTACTCTTTTCGAAAATAGGTTATCTGGTGAGAAGTTATAAAAAAATGTTTTATTCAGAATTTTTTTTCTTTAGAGAAATTATCTTAAATTCAATATTGCTTTTTTTTTTTTTTTTTTTAAATAACCATCGTAAATAACCCATGCCGGCTGGTGTTAGTGGCCAAGTACCTACTTATTTCTCTCTCCTCACTTTTCATAATAATTATTATCTTCTTAGCCCGTCTCACATCTTTTATATTTATCTGTATCTCGATCTCTTTCGAGTCATCGGTCTAATTGAAAGTATTTGTCCCTGCATGATGAGTTGAAGTCCAAAATTGGGATTATCTCAATAATTTGCTTCTCTGTCTCTCTCATTCTCTCTGTCTCTCTCTCTCTCTCTCTCTCTCTCTCTCTCTCTCTCTCTCTCTCTCTCTCTCTCTCTCTCTCTCTGTCTCTGTCTCTCTGTCTCTCTCTCATTCTCTCTGTCTCTCTCTATGTATATATATATATATATATATATATATATATATCTTTTTGACAATTGTTAGTTTGTTTGTGAAGTTTAAATTTAAATGTATATCCCAACCAATGACAATAGGTTTTACAAACCTTTTCGGCTACCAACGAGAGTCATATGATTTAATTTAACAATGTAAAGCTGGGCTTATGAAAATATCGGTAGTTACTAATTCGTTTGCGCCAGTCTTCTTTAACATCTGAATGGAATAAAAACATCTGCGATCTGTCAAGAATTCTTTTCAAAATTCGTATTTAAAAATGAAACAATGCATTTTGATGTGTACCTTTAAAACATTGTGAGATTCCAAACTTCAACCTAGACATGCTCCTGGTATCAATGTTAAGGTATACTTTAGGTGTTGCTCAGGGGACTTCAACCTAGACACACTACTGGTATCAATGGTAAGGCATACTTTAGGTATTGCTCAGGGGACTTCAACCTAGACACACTACTGGTATCAATGTTAAGGCATACTTTAGGTATTGCTCAGGGGACTTCAACCTAGACACACTACTGGTATCAATGTTAAGGCATACTTTAGGTATTGCTCAGGGGACTTCAACCTAGACACACTACTGGTATCAATGTTAAGGCATACTTTAGGTATTGCTCAGGGGACTTCAACCTAGACACACTACTGGTATCAATGGTAAGGCATACTTTAGGTATTGCTCAGGGGACTTCAACCTAGACACACTACTGGTATCAATGGTAAGGCATACTTTAGGTATTGCTCAGGGGACTTCAACCTAGACACACTACAGGTATCAATGGTAAGGCATACTTTAGGTATTGCTCAGGGGACTTCAACCTAGACACACTACAGGTATCAATGGTAAGGCATACTTTAGGTATTGCTCAGGGGACTTCAACCTAGACACACTACTGGTATCAATGGTAAGGCATACTTTAGGTATTGCTCAGGGGACTTCAACCTAGACACACTAAAAGTATCAATGGTAAGGCATACAACTGGTATCAATGGTAAGGCATACTTTAGGTATTGCTCAGGGGACTTCAACCTAGACACACTACTGGTATCAATGTTAAGGCATACTTTAGGTATTGCTCAGGGGACTTCAACCTAGACACACTACTGGTATCAATGGTAAGGCATACTTTAGGTATTGCTCAGGGGACTTCAACCTAGACACACTACTGGTATCAATGGTAAGGCATACTTTAGGTATTGCTCAGGGGACTTCAACCTAGACACACTACTGGTATCAATGGTAAGGCATACTTTAGGTATTGCTCAGGGGACTTCAACCTAGACACACTACTGGTATCAATGGTAAGGCATACTTTAGGTATTGCTCAGGGGACTTCAACCTAGACACACTACTGGTATCAATGGTAAGGCATACTTTAGGTGTTGCTCAGGGGATTTCAACCTAGACACACTTCAGGTATCAATGTTAAGGCATACTTAAGGTATCGCTCAGGGAACTTCAACCTAGACACACTACTAGTATCAATGGTAAGGCATACTTAAGGTATCGCTCAGGGAACTTCAACCTAGACACACTACAGATATCAATGGTAAGGCATACTTTAGGCATTGCTCAGGGGACTTCAACTTAGACACACTACTAGTATCAATGTTAAGGCATACTACTCAGGGAACTTCAACCTAGACACACTACAGGTATCAATGGTAAGGCATACTTTAGGCATTGCTCAGGGGACTTCAACTTAGACACACTACTAGTATCAATGTTAAGGCATACTTAAGGTATCGCTCAGGGAACTTTAAAGCCAACATTCGCTCTTTTCTATCATCAGGTTCTTCGCCATCAGGCCTAGATCGAGGCGAATGTTTTCTTTCTCTCATTCTTAGTTTTTTCTTTCATTAAGTATACTTATGGGCCAAAATCAGTTTCATTTTGAACTGTTTCGTTGCCAATATTCATATACTGCTCTTTGAGTATGCTCCTTCGCCCTCCTCTCTCTCTCTCTCTCTCTCTCTCTCTCTCTCTCTCTCTCTCTCTCTCTCTCTCTCTCTCTCTCTCTCTCTCTCTCTCTCTCTCTCTCTCTCTCTCTCTCTCTCTCTCTCTCTCTCTCTCTCTCTCTCTCTCTCTCTCTCTCTCTCTCTCTCTCTCTCTCTGATGAATTGACCCACACACAACTTTATAATTAATAAGGGACAAACAAAGAAACGACCCAACTATTAAGTTAACGTCTATTCGTTTCGGCTGTAATGCGGCTTAGTGACAAAATTAATGTGCAGAAGAAGATAAAATCACATGGTTTGCAAAACAAAGAAAGAGCTGAGCTTAGACGGGAAAAGTGATTGGTTGGGGCAGGGGCAGTGAGCAGAATGCGTCAAGGTTCAGAGCAATGACTAGGGATGCTGATGGCATAGTGTGTGAGCTTTTTTATATGAGGGTTACATAAGGCTGACATGCGTGTTTCGTTTTAGACGTTAAAGCTAGTTTGTATTTATGTAGGACTATGACATTTTTTCTCTTCTCATAGTTCTAATGGGGAAGTGGGGTGATAAAAGGTGGGAGGGCGAGACGTAAAGGGATCGATAACTAGGTACTTATGCAGAAGGATGACAGTGATTGTGAAATCTATCTGTCTTGGTTCTTGTTTTGTTCCGTCATTACAAAATTGTGTGCCTCTTCCCTTTTAGCCTCTGCGTTATAATACTTACAGACACACACGTCCTTTCTGATCCTTTATAATTACCAAGTTATCCTCAAACTGTGAGGATAACTTGGTATTATGTTTGCCCTTCTATTATGTTTAAGGCATTTATTATAAACTTGACTTTGAACTTTTCAAATAATAAAATAGATATAATGTTAGGCTTTGGGACATCGGAAAGAGAAGGCCATCTATGACATCAGTTGTGAATGAAGGTTTATGCCTCTTGGTCTATCAGCTTGCCTGGACTTCCAGTCTGAGTCTATTTATGCGTAATTTGCGTGTGTGTCTCTCTAGGAAGCAATTTTCTGTCTAATTTCTTCTATATTTCCAAAAATTTCAATGTTTTATATTTCTTTGTCTTCTCTGGAAATTTCTTTTTGAATATCTGCCTACTAATGTCAGGTTTGGTATTTTTATTTATTTATATTTTTTTTAACGATAATCAGTTGGCTGTTTCTGGTCTAAGCGTACTTTGCTCAAACTCTAAATTTGTTTGTGTTTTTGTTTATGCCTCGATGCCTATTTTACATCTCTCTCTCCCTCTCTCTCTCTCTCTCTCTCTCTCTCTCTCTCTCTCTCTCTCTCTCTCTCTCTCTCTCTCTCTCTCTCTCTCTCTCTCTCTCTCTCTCTCTCTCTCTCTCTCTCTCTCTCTCTCTCTCTCTCTCTCTCTCTGGTCAAAATTCCTTACAACAATTTTCTAACGAGGAAAAAAGTAAACTATTCAATAATAGTTTCACATAAACCTATTGCCGTATTTAAAACAGAAATCAACTAATGTAATATTCAACGGATTAGCTTTGGTTAACCTCTTTTAAACAGAGTTTGGCTGGTTCGAGCCTGAGGCAAGGCGACTCGACTAATGGCTGCCCGCAGTAAGTAAAGCAAACAGTCAACCTATACCACATCGCATGATCTCATTAGTTTTAGTCACGTCATTTATTATATGTATCTAGAATAGTTAAAAATAGTTAAAATACTTTAATCTTTCGACTTTTTGAAAAGACCATGAGAGACCTTGACACGTGAATAGTTATCAATTTTTAATACTCCTATATTTCTCCGTAAATTTGATCTGAAAAAAAATGCCCCAATGACCTTTTGCATGGTCTTCTTGGTAAAATGATAAGATCAGAATTAGTTGAGTGAGTGAAACTTTAGCCTTGGCCCTTGCAAGCGATCCATGAGTGTGATTGAAAATGATTCGTTCATTTTTCGTGTAACACGCATTCCAATTGGTTCTTGAAATGAATATGGCGGCTTTCTATTTTTAAAAAAAACGATCGTTGAAGCCTAGCAGTGACTTAAGTAAAATACAAAACAGTCGTGAGCTGTCTTCGGATAATGTCCTTGAACTTCAAGACAGACATAAAAAGTAGCTAAACACATAACACACTCTTGGGCATTAGCACATGTTCTAAATGTCCTCGCCTTCTTCTCCATTTTGGATCGGCGAGAAAGACGCAGAGGAGACATACTGTTGGTCAAAATCAATTACAAATTATATTCTAAGGCTTTCAAAGACAAAATGTTTTCAAAAAATCCTTTTTAAGCTCTTACAAGTCTAAAAAGCATATCTTGATCTACTCTGGATTTATTTTTTGCCACTTTTAATCAAGTGCATCACAAAATGTGTGATCAAGCAGGTCGTGTGAAGAGTCTCAGGTGAGATAAGTTTGTGTTGTGTAGAGTAACGAGCGAGATGCGAAAGACTTCCTTTCAGGTACGGACTAATTTACACACCAAAGAGGGCTTCGTTCATCGGAAACACACAGATAGGTTTGCGACTATGTAGAAAACCGATGTGTAAATTAGTCCGTACCTGAAAGGAACTCTTTCCCACAAAGTGAACTTTGACATGCAATTCAAGATTCCGGACACCATATGTATAGCGCCTAGATTTTTTTCTGACCGCCAAGCTGTTAAATATTCGAATTGACCTACCATTAACTTTATCATCATTCTCATCACTGTCATGCTTAAAGCAAAGACTAATACTAATTATTCTATTACTTAGCATTACTCCTCCTCCTACAGATACTGCTACTACTATTACTAATACTACCACTACTGCTATTACTGCTGCTACTACTACTACTGCTGCTGCTGCTGCTGCTGCTGCTGCTGCTGCTGATGATGATGATGATGATGATCATCATCATCATCATCATGATGCGCCTCTACGTACAAATGCTATTTTTTTTAAACATGATGGAGCAAGGAATTAAATATTTGAGTAAATTATCTGAACTGAGAAAACCTAAATGATGTAGGCTTCTCTGCTCTTTTAAAAGTTTGTTGGAGGATTTTGACGAGGATAAATTAACTTAGACTTGGAAACAAAATTTGTAAATACAATTCTGCTGCTTCCTTGATGTTTTTATCTTCTCAAACAGATTCCAAGCTAGTACCCAAGCAGAGCTGTGTCATATGGTGTGTTCCAATGAAATGGACCTGAGAAGTTTTCCTGGATGGCCCAAAGCAACTGACAGCTATTTGACCACGCAGCTGTCTTAACGAAGCTAAGTTTGTTGCTATGCTCCTCATTTGTTTAAAGAAAACAGTTTGTTTTTTAATCTCAAATTTTATTCTTGATTTTCTTTTACAATAAAGTGTACATTTACAGCAAACAACTTTCATCTCTACTCATCTCTCCTCCAATCCAGACTTCCTTTTTGTGTCTATCTCTCCTGTGATATTTTCATCTTTTCTGCTCATCTTACCTCCTATCCACTCGTCCTTTTTCTGTCTATCTCTCCTGGGACTTTCATCTTTTCTACTTATCTTTCCTCCTTTTCAGTGTCCTTTCTTCTGCCCATCTCTCCTGTGACTTTTATCTTTTCTTCTATCCAGTCTTCCTTTTTCTGGAGACTAGAGCCTACCAGTCTCTTTGACTGTAGAGGTTACAATGACATTGCACTTAGTCATTGCCTCTGGGTTTGTGAATATGCAGAGGTTGCATTGACATAGCACTAAGTCAGTGCCTCTGGGTTTCTGAATCATCGCAGGTTGCAATGACATTGCATTCGTTCATTGCAACTGTGATTGGAAAAAGCAGAGGTTGCAATGGCATTGCACTTAGCCATTGCCTCTGGCTCTGCAAACAGGCGGAGGTTGCAATGGCATTGCACTTAGTCATTGCCTCTGAGTTTGCAGCTGAACGCACAAGTTGCGGCCCTGAAAGGCATGGAGCCTGAAGAGGGTGCAGGATCAGAAACCAACAACCACTCTATGGCTCTCAGTTTCTCTCTTTGCTTTTGTCCATTTCTGTTTCTCTCAGCCTAACTACTACTACCACTACTACTGCTGCTGCTGCTACTACTGCTACTAGTAGTAGTACTACTACTACTACTACTACTACTACTACTACTACTACTACTACTACTACTACTACTACTACTACTACTACTACTACTACTATTAATACTGCTGCTGATGCTGCTCTTCGTACAAATACTATTTTTTTAACATGATGGAGCAAGGAATTAAATATTTTAGTAAATTATCTGAACTGAGATAACCTATTTGATGTAGGCTACTCCGCTCTTATAAAAGGCTGTTGGAGGATTTTGACGAGGATAAATTAACTTAAACTTGAAAACAAAATTTGTAAATACAATTCTGCTGCTTCCATGATGTTTTTATCTTCTCAAACAGATTCCAAGCTAGTACCCAAGCAGAGCTGTGTCATATGGTGTGTTCCAATGAAATGGACCTGAGAAGTTTTCCTGGATGGCCCAAAGCGACTGACAGCAATTTGACCACGCAGCTGTCTTAACGAAGCTAAGTTTGTTTCTATACTCCTCATTTGTTTAAAGAAAACGCAGTTTCTTTTTTAATCTTAAATTTTATTCTTGATTTTCTTTTACAATAAAGTGTACATTTACAGCAAACAGCTTTCATCTCTACTCATCTTTCCTCCTATCCAGTCTTCCTTTTTGTGTCTATCTCTCCTGTGATTTTCATCTTTTCTACTCACCTTTCCTCCTATCCAGTCTTCCTTTTTGTGTCTATCTCTCCTGTGATTTTCATCTTTTCTACTCACCTTTCCTCCTATCCAGTCTTCCTTTTTCTAACTATCTCTCCTGCGACGTTCATCTTTTCTACCTATCTTTCCTCCTATTTCGTGTCCATTCTTCTGCCCATCTCTCCTGTGACTTTCATCTTTTCTTCTATCCAGTCTTCCTTTTTCTGGAGACTAGAGCCTACCAGTCTCTTTGACTGTAGAGGTTACAATGACATTGCACTTAGTCATTGCCTCTGGGTTTGTGAATATGCAGAGGTTGCATTGACATAACACTAAGTCAGTGCCTCTGGGTTTCTGAATCATCGCAGGTTGCAATGACATTGCATTCGTTCATTGCAACTGTGATTGGAAAAAGCAGAGGTTGCAATGGCATTGCACTTAGCCATTGCCTCTGGCTCTGCAAACAGGCGGAGGTTGCAATGGCATTGCACTTAGTCATTGCCTCTGAGTTTGCAGCTGAACGCACAAGTTGCGGCCCTGAAAGGCATGGAGCCTGAAGAGGGTGCAGGATCAGAAACCAACAACCACTCTATGGCTCTCAGTTTCTCTCTTTGCTTTTGTCCATTTCTGTTTCTCTCAGCCTAACTACTACTACCACTACTACTGCTGCTGCTGCTACTACTGCTACTACTACTAGTACTACTACTACTACTACTACTACTACTACTACTACTACTACTACTACTACTACTACTAGTAGTACTAATTATACTACTACTGCTGCTGCTGCAGCTACTGCTGCTGCTGCTGCTGCTTTTGATACTGCTGCTGATGCTGATGCTGCTCTTCGTACAAATAGTATTTTTTAAAATGATGGAGCAAGGAATTAAATATTTTAGTAAAATATCTGAACTGAGATAACCTATTTCATGTAGACTACTCCGCTCTTATAAAAGGCTGTTGGAGGATTTTGACGAGGATAAATTAACTTAAGCTTGAAAACAAAATTTGTAAATACAATTCTGCTGCTTCCATGATGTTTTTATCTTCTCAAACAGATTCCAAGCTAGTACCCAAGCAGAGCTGTGTCATATGGTGTGTTCCAATGAAATGGACCTGAGAAGTTTTCCTGGATGGCCCAAAGCGACTGACAGCAATTTGACCACGCAGCTGTCTTAACGAAGCTAAGTTTGTTTCTATACTCCTCATTTGTTTAAAGAAAACGCAGTTTCTTTTTTAATCTCAAATTTTACTCTTGGTTTTCTTTTACAATAACATGTACATTTACAGCAAACAACTTTCATCTCTACTCATCTTTTCTCCTATCCAGTCTTCCTTTTTCTGTCTATCTCTCCTGTGAATTTCATCTTTTCTACTCATCTTTCCTCCTATCCACTCGTCCTTTTTCTGTCTATCTCTGCTGTGACTTTCATCTTTTCTCCTTTCCATTCTTCCTTCTTCTGTCTATCTCTCCTGTAACTTTGATCTTTTCTTCTATCCAGTCTTCCTTTTTGTGTCTATCTCTCCTGTGATTTTCATCTTTTCTCCTCACCTTTCCTCCTATCCAGTCTTCCTTTTTCTAACTATCTCTCCTGCGACGTTCATCTTTTCTACCTATCTTTCCTCCTATTCAGTCTCCCTTCTTCTGCCCATCTCTCCTGTGACTTTCATCTTTTCTTCTATCCAGTCTTCCTTTTTCTGGAGACTAGAGCCTACCAGTCTCTTTGACTGTAGAGGTTACAATGACATTGCACTTAGTCATTGCCTCTGGGTTTGTGAATATGCAGAGGTTGCATTGACATAGCACTAAGTCAGTGCCTCTGGGTTTCTGAATCATCGCAGGTTGCAATGACATTGCATTCGTTCATTGCAACTGTGATTGGAAAAAGCAGAGGTTGCAATGGCATTGCACTTAGCCATTGCCTCTGGCTCTGCAAACAGGCGGAGGTTGCAATGGCATTGCACTTAGTCATTGCCTCTGAGTTTGCAGCTGAACGCACAAGTTGCGGCCCTGAAAGGCATGGAGCCTGAAGAGGGTGCAGGATCAGAAACCAACAACCACTCTATGGCTCTCAGTTTCTCTCTTTGCTTTTGTCCATTTCTGTTTCTCTCAGCCTAACTACTACTACCACTACTACTGCTACTACTGCTACTACTACTACTACTACTACTACTACTACTACTACTACTACTACTACTACTACTACTACTACTACTACTACTACTACTATTAATACTGCTGCTGATGCTGATGCTGCCTTCGTACCAATACTATTTTTTTAACATGATGGAGCAAGGAATTAAATATTTGAGTAAATTATCTGAACTGAGATAACCTATTTGATGTAGGCTACTCCGCTCTTATAAAAGGCTGTTGGAGGATTTTGACGAGGATAAATTAACTTAAGCTTGAAAACAAAAATTGTAAATACAATTCTGCTGCTTCCATGATGTTTTTATCTTCTCAAACAGATTCCAAGCTAGTACCCAAGCAGAGCTGTCTCATATGGTGTGTTCCAATGAAATGGACCTGAGAAGTTTTCCTGGATGGCGCAAAGCAACTGACAGCAATTTGACCATGCAGCTGTCTTAACGAAGCTAAGTTTGTTTCTATGCTCCTCATTTGTTTAAAGAAAACAGTTTCTTTTTTAATCTCAAATTTTATTCTTGATTTTCTTTTACAATAAAGTGTACATTTACAGCAAACAACTTTCATCTCTACTCATCTTTCCTCCTATCCAGTCTTCCTTTTTGTGTCTATCTCTCCTGTGATTTTCATCTTTTCTACTCATCTTTCCTCAAATCCACTCGTCCTTTTTCTGTCTATCTCTCCTGCGACTTTCATCTTTTCTACCTATCTTTCCTCCTATTCAGTGTCCATTCTTCTGCCCATCTCTCCTGTGACTTTCATCTTTTCTTCTATCCAGTCTTCCTTTTTCTGGAGACTAGAGCCTACCAGTCTCTTTGACTGTAGAGGTTACAATGACATTGCACTTAGTCATTGCCTCTGGGTTTGTGAATATGCAGAGGTTGCATTGACATAGCACTAAGTCAGTGCCTCTGGGTTTCTGAATCATCGCAGGTTGCAATGACATTGCATTCGTTCATTGTAACTGTGATTGGAAAAAGCAGAGGTTGCAATGGCATTGCACTGAGCCATTGCCTCTGGCTCTGCAAACAGTCGGAGGTTGCAATGACATTGCACTTAGTCATTGCCTCTGAGTTTGCAGCTGAACGCACAAGTTGCGGCTCTGAAAGGCATGGAGCCTGAAGAGGGTGCATGATCAGAAACCAACTCTATGGCTCTGTTTCCTCTTTGCTTTTGTCCAATTCTGTTTCTTTCAGATTTTCTCTTTCCTTTTTTTTTCTCCTACCAGCTAGCTTCTGACTTCTTAACTTCTCTCCTTCTTTTCCTCCTACTCGCTTTCCTCGAAATCTTTTCTTCCTTTTCCTCCGACCCTTCTCTTTCTATTCTCCTACCCGCTTTCCTCCGACCCTGCTTTTTCTTTCCCTCCTATTGACTTACCTCTGACACTTCTCTTCCTCTTCCTCCTACCCGCTTTCCTCAGACCCTTCTCTTTCTTTTCCTCTTACTGACTTACCTCCGACCCTTCTCTTTCTTTTCCTCCTACGGACTTACCTCCAACTCTTCTTTTTCTTTTCCTCCTACCCGCTTTCCTCCGACCCTTCTCTTTCTTTTCCTCCTACCCGCTTTCCTCCGACCCTTCTCTTTCTTTTCCTCCTACCCGCTTTCCTCCAACCCTTCTCTTTCTTTTCCTCCTACCCGCTTTCCTCCAACCCTTCTCTTTCTTTTCCTCCTACCCGCTTTCATCCAACCCTTCTCTTCCTTTTCCTCCTACCCGCTTTCATCCAACCCTGCTCTTTCTTTTCCTCCTACCCGCTTTCATCCAACTCTTCTCTTTCTTTTCCTCCTACCCGCTTTCCTCCGACCCTTCTCTTTCTTTTCCTCCTACCCACTTTCCTCCGACCCTTCTCTTTCTTTTCCTCCTACCCGCTTTCATCCAACTCTTCTCTTCCTTTTCCTCCTACCCGCTTTCATCCAACCCTTCTCTTTCTTTTCCTCCTACCCGCTTTCCTCCGACCCTTCTCTTTCTTTTCCTCCTACCCGCTTTCCTCCAACCCTTCTCTTTCTTTTCCTCCTACCCGCTTTCCTCCGACCCTTCTCTTTCTTTTCCTCCTACCCGCTTTCATCCAACTCTTCTCTTCCTTTTCCTCCTACCCGCTTTCCTCCGACCCTTCTCTTTCTTTTCCTCCTACCCGCTTTCCTCCGACCCTTCTCTTTCTTTTCCTCCTACCCGCTTTCCTCCGACCCTTCTCTTTCTTTTCCTCCTACCCGCTTTCCTCAGACCCTTCTCTTTCTTTTCCTCCTACCCGCTTTCCTCCGACCCTTCTCTTTCTTTTCCTCCTACGGACTTACCTCCAACTCTTCTTTTTCTTTTCCTCCTACCCGCTTTCCTCCGACACTTCTCTTTCTATTCCTCCTACCCGCTTTCCTCCGACCCTTCTCTTTCTTTTCCTCCTACCCTAGAATGTATGGCCTCAAATTTCCTCCCCCTTTTTTTCCTCTATCCTATGATTTGTATTAAATCTGATATAGATCAGCGGCCTCAAGTCTTCTTTTTTCTTTTCTTTTTTCTCCTACCCTGTTGTCCCTTTGCCTTCTCTTCCATTTTCTTCTATCCGCTGGTTTTACCTTGATTTTCTTTAATCGGTGTCAAATCAATGGCCTCCAGTCTTTCTTCCTTTATCTTCTATCCGATGACTTTTCATAGTTTACTTTAATTCCTTTATAATTTATCAATCAGTGCATTTCTTCCTTTTTCTTTTTACTTGCTCCTCCACCGTTTTTTTTTTCAAAACTGACATCCAGTTTTATACTTTTTTCCTCCATTTTATGTCTTCCTCTAGGTCACTTCTGATTTCCCAAATTGGTGATCTTTTCCCCCCTACGTAATGGTGTCTATCCCTTTTCTTCATTATTTTTTCTTTTTTTTTACATTTATCCAATGGCTTCAAGTAGTTATACACTGTTATCCTTTGATTTATCTCCTCTTGCCATTCTTTTTCTTACTTGTCCTCCTACTTCATGATCTCCCTATATATCTCTTTTCTCTTGAATTTCTATTTGTAGCATCAAATCTAAGATTAGTCCATGCCTGAAATCTTTTAGTTTTAGTTAAGATAGCTTTGCCCCAAAGAGGTTTTAATCGCTACATAAACTGCTATAAAGTTCTTTCCCTAAATTTCTCCCCAAGTCTCTCCCAGTGGACCGAGAGTTGTGGTCGGTGTGACTGGTCATCCCCTCTCCTTGGACAACTGAAGAATCCAGAACCAACGTTTAGGATCTCTTCTCTATTCCTGCGTAATATGATGTAAAAATGGTTAAAAATATGGCTTTAAAAGCCTACAAACTTAAACATTATACTGTTTAATCTTGTCTTCTTTAATAAGATAAATATAGAGATTATAAGCTAATCACGTGCTTAGTCTTATCCTTCTTTGTTAGATTTGAGAAGATTTTGCATGATAAACTCCTCGTTTCAAGCGGCAAAAGTTGAGAAATTACATCGTTATGTGCGAATGTCGTTTATCACTCGTGAATATTCCACCAGGAGGCTGAGGGTATTGAACATTCACCCTGATATCTACAGCAACATCTTCGCGCGTTCCAGTCCTAGAACAAGGGTATGTGAGTTAAAAGCCTCATCTTCTCATTTCCCAAATTGCCCGATGGGGGCTAAGTTTTTTAATTCAGCACTAGGCCTGAGATCACCGTGTTGTGAAAAGGGCTTCATGGAATGAACTGTTATGTTCGTTTTTTTTTTTTTAAGTAAATGTTTAGGTTCAATCCTTACCTTACCTTACAACCAGTTTCTTGTGTTCTGCTCTATAATTTTAAAACATTTCCTCGCTTAACCATGTCTCTATGTATCTGAATGACTCCCTTTTCTTTTCTGAATGTCTGTCTGTCTGTCTCTTTCTCTTTCTCTCTCTCTCTATCTTAACTTCCTTGTCCTTGAACTGTTTTTTCGTCCCTTTATTAGATTCTGCATGTTGTTGATGCAAAGTAACATCTTCGTGTGTTCGAGTAGCACATCGTCCCAATGTAAGCCCCATCTTTTCAGTTTCCGCTATGCCCGACGGAGGCTTAGTTTCTATAAATATAGTGAAAGGCCTGGGATCACCATGATCTGAACGGGCTTCATAAGACTAGCAACTCTCTTATGTTTCTTTAAAAATAAAAAAAGAAACATTTTAAGTTGCAACATTGCTTTTTGTTGTTTACATTTCGTTATTTTATTACATCTCCTCCTCCTTCAATCATTTCTCTCTCTCTCTCTCTCTCTCTCTCTCTCTCTCTCTCTCTCTCTCTCTCTCTCTCTCTCTCTCTCTCTCTCTCTCTCTCTCTCTCTCTCTCTCTTTCTCTCTCTCTCTTTATCTCTCTTAATTATGCCATCGACATCAGAGTAAATTATTACAATAATATATGTTGTTGTTGCTCTCCAACCAGTTTATCTCTCCTGATCCCTTTTCCCTCCTCCCAGCTTGACCTTGACCTTGACATCGGAGAAAAGGGACAGAAACTCTTGATGTGTATCCTCATGAGACTAAAGTTCAAAGGTTACATCAACATGTGCCGATATCGCCATGAAATAAAATCACTCATGAAGATTTTGTACAGAGACTGGTGACTACGGGCATAGAGCATCACCCCGGATATCTGTAGGAAAATCATTGCGAGGAAAATCTGACACTGTCAGTAGGTGAGTTTCAACTCTTCTCCATTCAAGTAATGTGTTTCTCTAAGGGACTAAGTTTCGATACAGTACAGGGCCAGAAATCATAGTGTTGTCAACCTGCTTTATGAAAATAGGAATCCTTTAAATATACTTCTTTTAAAAAAAAATTAATATGATTATTTTAAATATTTCTTTTCTAATAAACACTTTGTTTTTTTCTCTTTTATATTTTTTATTACATCTCCTACTCCTTCAGCTCTCTGGAAAAGTGTATAGAACAGAGTGGAAAAGATGGGTAAGGTGATGAACAAAATTCTAGAGTTACTCAACATAAAACTCTCGTAAACCCATGCATGGTTTCGCGTAGCTTTGTTATTCACTTGCATCGAAAAATAACATTTACGAGATTTAGTACGACAACTTAAAACAGTACTAAGCATTTTGGGGTTACAAAAAAATCGTTATTTAATATTTCAAGTTCATCCCTTAACCTATCTCAAGTAAAATTAAGATGATTAATCGGAATATTTTTTTTTATATTCTACTATAATTGAGGAAGAATACAAACGGGTTCGAGACAATTTTTTGTTAAAAAAATAAATGCAGTAAAGATAATAGGCGCTAAAGAGAAATAAAGTTTGCATTATAAAACCTCTACTGATGAACACTTACCTCTATGGAGAAAAGAACTTCTGTCACAATAAGCCCAGCATTGGCCAATAGGTATAAATTGTTTTGCGTGGGTCGTTGACAGCAGCAGATTTATAAAGAGGGAATAAATCTACAGGTGTCCATGGTGTAACAGTATAACTTATGTTGGAAGCGTCCCCTACACTCCCACACCTGAAGACGCGAAATGTTCAATAATTATTAAAGAAGACAAATCTCACACAAGATGATGTTCCGTTGCGCTTTATGAAAACCATCCGAGTGGTAATTGTCACTGACTCATCAAACTGGGGTTCTGTAGAAGGCACAGTCAAACTTCAACTCGGAATCTGTGCCAACCGAATGTTTTCTTCTGAAAACAATCCATTTTGCTTTCAATCTTTTCATGCTTTTACATATCACATAGGTTCTTTTATACTTTATTTCTAATCATATTTGCGTGGCCATAGTCTTTAAAACTGAACACAACGATTTGTTCTCTCTGATATGATGTACGCGAATACACACCACAATGTCCGTCTTTACGGTTATTGGTTCACATTTTTACTAGAGTTATTGTTCGTTCATCTGAAAAGTATCAGGGAAGCTGTGACATCGATTTTTCCCTTCGTTATCAAAGTAATTCAGGAAATGACTAACTTTCTTCATTCAAGAAGAACACCTGTGTATTGGGGCTATAACGTGGGACATAATATCCACAAGGCCAGTTTTCGCCTATTGACCCTCCCCCCCCATGTAGTCGATGGGTTAGTTAGCCTTGCCATTTCAGTTGTTTCATGCCTGACAGAGGCTTATTTGGTATTCAGATAAGGTCCACGATCACCTTGTTCAAATTTGTTTCGGCCTGACGGCCTGTCGTAAGACCAGTAATTGTGTTGTTACATTCAAAGAAGTGAATAGTTTTTTAACTATTGGAAGTCGAACATTCTTAGCTAAGCACACTTTCGAGTTGTCGCCTTTTTATGTGAAAAGAGCTGTCCCGGACGGCGTTGATACACTTTACACTCAAAACTGGCTGTTATTCATCTACCGGCTGCTCTTTGATTTTCTGCTATTTATATCGAATCCATCTGTTATTATTATGCCAAGCTTATTGTCTCGCCCTCTTCTATCACCATCTTTTTCTGTTAATCTTTCTCTGTCTTTAACTTCTCTTGTCCGTGTATATCCTGTGTAAGTTAATATGTTAAATCGAGGTCTGATAACAAAGACGAGAAAAGTTTGATAGTCCAGATTTATGTCTTGAGTTTGTCTTTGTGATTTCAATTTTGTGGTGCTGTCACCCTCAGCATGTCCATCATTGTCTGGTATTCATAGACCGTAATAAGTTGGTGGGGAGGGAGAGGTTGTTTAGTGATGTCATCATGTCAATTGGAATCTCAGCAGGCGCAGTGTGAGGGAGTATGGATTTTGGAACTGATACTGTAAATTAATTTTGGTGACTTTTGTCCTGCTGTCAATTTTAACAAATAATGTTTAATCTGATCTCTCTTAATGTATGTGACCACAAGTAAATCGCTCATAGAACTAACGTTATGACACGTTCACCAGGTTTAAAGCATGAAAACCTTAGTTTGGTAGAAAAGTCATCTGGCAAGCTATATTGATCCTTATCTGTTGTGCTTAATACTTTATAAAAGGAGGCTCAAGTTTGCAGTCTCAAAGGAAGTCTTGAAGTTTGCAATCAAAAGGGAATTGTTTAGCATTTAAATGATCGACGGGGGTCAGTTTTGTCATGCTTCACGGAGGCTAATCAGTTCAGCTCTGCATTGCCCGACAGGAAATCGTTTTTGCCATTTAGAGAGCGAGCAATGGAATGGCTTTGCACCGGCCAATGACGGATCAAGTTTATCATCTCAATAGAAATGTTTTGTGTTCAGCTCTGTAATGACTGTCGGAAGTTTATCAATACAACTCTTCACTAGCTGAGTCGTGTGGTCGTAAGTGTTTGATCTCATCATATCAGCCCCATTCATGGCTTGACGGAAAGCAGCTGTCTCCATGTAAGATTCTTCGGCACACTCAGTAACGTGACACGAATCAAAGAACGCGAGTTGTTAGTTGAAGGGTAATTTTCTGGGTTGGACGTAGGCAAGATCAAGGCGCTTCCATGAAGATATGAAAAAAATTGATGAGTTTTAGCTATTGAATCTCTTCATAGAAAAATATTTCATTTTTAAATTTTATCTCATTTCTTATCTGCAATTGGAGATATTTGTAATTGCATTTATTGTAATCACTTAAAATCTATCAACGACCGTGTCGATTTTTTTATCCGCCTACTTGGGCGGTAGTTCATGGAAGGAAGATCTTGTACCGATGTGTGTCGATTGGTGCTCTGACAAAAGTAAGTTACATGTACATTTCCTTTCTCCCCCTTCCTTTTTATCTTCCTGTCTTTCTCTCTATTCAACTATTTTCTATTTACGCCACCTTTCTTCGCATCAGTATTGATCTCCCTCACCTTATAACTCCTCTCTCTTTTTCCTTTCTCATTTTACCTCTTAAAAGAGACCTTTTCTTTCCTCTTTGTCCTCACCCAACTATTCTTTCACACCATTTAGTCTCATTCTAATGTATATTTTTCGATAACCCAACTTGCAACATAGATTCTACACGTTCCTCTCTTCCATTTGCATTTACATTTTTACAATCGCTTGAAACCTTTATTAACAATCGTGTTGAATGAATATCCGCTTATATTAATTTGTGGATGATAGTTTATCGAAACAAGATATACAAGTGTTAATATTGCCAAAAAGAGAAATCTAGACCATCACACCAGTTCAAATATTCAGCTCTGTAATGGCCGACGGAGGCTTATCAGTTAAGCGCCTCAGTTTTGTAGTCTAGGGGAAGACTACTCTTTTCAGCTCTGAGCAGCACGACAGGGGCTCAGTTTTATGCTCTAGGGGGAGGCTAATCTTTTCAGCTCTGAGCAGTGAGACAGGGGCTCAGTATTATACTCTAGGGGGAGGCTAATCTTTTCAGCTCTGGACTGCTGGACGAGGGCTTAGTTTTGCCATCTAGGGGGAAGCTAATCTTTTCAGCTCTGGGCTGCTCGACAGAGGCTCAGGCCAGAACTCCATTGCGTCTTTAGATGATGGTGCAGTGGACGGGCTGAATCTAACAACAAAGAAATAAGAGAATTGAAGACAATTATGCATGGGCTGAAATATTTTACCATTTTGCCATTGAGTGAAGCAAAAGAACATTTCGATCATTTTTCTTGTGTGTGTTTTGTTTTTTTTTTCCAATATCCCAAATTGTGCCAAAGGTAGAAGCTACTTTTTTACATTTGCTATTGTCATTTTTGTAGTCGCGTAAAATCTATAAAGGACCGTGTTAATTTTTTCATCCGCCTACACTGATGTATGGACAATATTCATGGGAGGATGTTGTTGTACCAGATTGGTTATGTTCATAAAATGGAAAATCTTAAATATCACATCAGTACCCCGCCGAAAAACACCTCGAGATAGACTGAGACCAATTCGTTCTGGCTCTAACTTGCGGACTTCACTTTATCACTGACATTGAGATGTTAGTTCCAAGCCTAATCCGTTTACAAATAAGGTCAATTTTGTTTTTCTTGTAAACCAGACTAAAAAAAATGATGCTTAAAGGGGGCCATAGATTCTGACTTTGCGCATCCTTGGACGGGTTGGGCAAAAGGGGAGGGGTACAATCTCCTTGACTCAGCAAACAGTGAACTATAGTATTTTTATCCCTTCGATTTGCTTCTAACCTTTTGTCTTCATTTTTTCATTCCATATCTTTCAAATCCAGCATAAGTTCAGCTCAATAGATGGTTTTGTATCGGGATTGTATAACAATAACAGTGTCTTATTTCTGTCAAACTAAAATTTTGCAAAATCATGTTCAGTATTATAAACTGACTTTCGTGTTAATTTCATGGTGTTGTATGAAGAATAATGTTTTTTTGATATTATATATTGTTATACTCCCCAGAGGCATGCATTGGATGTTAGCTCGTGTGTTCAAGCCACATTTTTTCATGTGCGTCTTGCCTGGCTGGGGGTTTTCTTGATGTGCAAAAGAAGCCTTCGTTCACTGTGGTAAGTAATGAATATATCTAACAACAAATATTTATTGAATATATTTATAACGCATTGCTTAATGCTCCATATCATTTTATACAGTTATTTTGGAATATTTTTTTAATTTGTCAAACTGATTAATTAAGCTTGAATGTTTGAATGTCCTCTAAACAAAAAGTGGAGAGGAAAAAAAAATTTTATGCAGTTCTGTGGTGAACCTTCCTGATTTTGGTATTCCATATGCATAGTCCGAATTTGATAGATGAAAACATTTTAATCTTTAGCTTGAACTATACACCAAGGACTCGTGGGCTTGTGGGAGGGACATAGCATACAAGCAGCAAGCACATCTTTGTTGAGGTGAGTTTTGGGTCTCACCTTGCATAATGTACTATGGTTTGCTGGGACTCTAGTACACTAGATGATGCTAACTGATAAGAATTATACTCATATCTGCTTTGTTCAAAACTAGCACAGATATATACAACTTCAGGAACATTTGCAACTTGTTCGTGGGTTCGAGCCCCACACTATTGTAGGGGAGTTTAGTGCCTCATCATTTCAAAATTAACAACACACACACGCAGAGAGAGAGAGAGAGAGAGAGAGAGAGGGAGGGAGGGAGGGAGGGAGGGAGAGAGGGAGAGAGGGAGAGAGAGAGAGAGAGAGAGAGAGAGAGAGGGAGGGAGGAGGAGGAGGAGGGGTGTGGGGCCTTCTCCTAGAACATTTTAGTTAAAGACTAAATTTTGATGCCTGCATGCCCAATATTTGAAACAATTATCCGCTTCATAGATCGAGCTAATTTTTCGGCACATTCATGTCTATTTAAGGCTGAGAGCGAAAAATGAAAATCTTTAATCAACTTGGCGCATTTATTATAAGTTTCACTATTGCATTGGGTTTGCTCTGCCATATTTTTTTTCTTTGTGCATGCTTATCTTACTGCACGTGACTGACCTGCATGTCAACTTGCACTGATACAACAATGAAACAGGAAACATGCGTACGTTACAATTTGTCTACTTTAAATTTTTCTGTTTAGTGCGGTACTAGTTGAAGGTTGGGAGCGCGAAATAGTGGGAATAAAGGGGTGGCGAGAGAGAGAGAGAGGGAAAGGAGGGCCAAGAGGGGAGGGGGGAGGCGTTAAGACACTTTCATAATTTTTCTTCAAAAATTCAGTTTCACCAGTTTTTCTTCCTGCTAGTCCTGAATGGTTTGGCAGGAGCTATTTGGTCTATCTTCGCATATTATTTTCCTGGTTCCAGGTTTTTGTTTCAACGTGTCCTTTGTTTACGCCGGCTTAAGTTGAATTAAAAGGTCATAGATCACTGTGTTGTGGTGGGGCTAAATCAAAGAACAAACAAAGGCTGATTGGTTTTCATCTGACATGATCAATGGGGTCTCAATCTGCCACCACATAAGATTATATTCATCTTATCCATTATTCTGTTGGAACAAATGAAGGCCCAAAAGGTTTGAGCACCGGTTGAATATTGTGCCATAGAGTTTTTGACGCAAAATAACATTGAGACTCTATGTCTAAGTCACTTGTTTCGTGTTATAAACCAATCTAAGAAGTTTGGACATTTCAAGGAAGCGATAGTTTCTGATCGTTTTTGGGGTGATACTATAGACTCTATGTCTAAGTCACTTGTTTCGTGTTATAAACCAATCTAAGAAGTTTGGACGTTTCAAGGAAGCGATAGTTTCTGATAGTTTTTGAGGTGATACTATAAAAGGGGGCGGGGAAGGGAAAGATTTTTTATTTTGGTGGAGAGGGCGAGTGGGGGTGGGGGTGAAGAGGAATATTAATCTCCCTGACAATGGCCAATAGAGATTTAAAATATATACTTTACTTGATTCGGTCCCAAGCTTTTGTCTCTAATGATTGATTCTTTAATCTATAAAGCTAAAATTAAAGCTCAATGAATGTTTTTACATCGAGGTGGCGTAAAAAAAAAACCCAAAGTCATATTTTCATCAACCTAGATTTTTTTTAGACACATGTGTACAATTGTTAACATAACTTCCATGTCAATTTCATGGTGTTGTATGTTGAATAACCAGATTTTGAGATCATAGTATGTTATTAGTGTGGTCAGAGACATTCATTAAGTGTTATCTCGCGGGTTCAAGCCCCGCATAATTGGTAGATGGGTTAAGGGCCTCATCTTATTTCCACTCTGCTTGGCCGGGGCTTGTCTTGACCTGCATAAAGAGCCGGTTGTTACCATTGTATGTATAGGATAAACATAACGACAAACATAAGAAATGAATCTTAATGATTTTCCATGCATGTCATTTTTGGCAACTGTTTTTTAAGTATTTTTGCCTCTTAATTTGTCATGATTGTTTAATTAGTTTTAAATGTCCTGTAAATAAAGACAGAGAGGAAAAAAATTATTTAAAATTGGTTACAAAAAGGTTTTTCATAGAGTAACTCACCACTAACGCAGGGCTAACCCTTCAAGTATGTAATATTCTTCTGGGTCTATATCAAATGTTTTGTTGTCTTTTATTATAACTAATCAGTATTCTGATGAAACTAGCTATTTTTTGTAATCCATGTCAATAGATATAAACTCTTTAAACGTGTGCTTGAGCTAGGAGCTCAAATTGTTTGAATATGAATGTTTAACAATTGTTCTCATTAAAACGACCTATGTTTAAACTTGCCATAATCTGTTAAGTCCGATATCAAATTTTTGTTTGGTATGTTTTTACATTTGATAATTAAATTTTGTAAGCGGCCAGATGGCTGTGGGGTTAGAGTGACCACTTTGGCCCTCAAGAGTTCAAGTGCCACATTATAGGAAGTGAGGTTAGGGTGCCATCTTTTAGTTCAGCCTCGCTCGACGGGAGCTAAAGTTTTGTATGAAAAAAGCCTGACTTCATGGCCCTGTGGAAGGCGTATATCATACAAAAAAATATACAAGCATGTTTTTTTGTGGGGTTGAGTTTGGGGTCTCACCTTTCCTAATATACCATGGCCAGCCGTTACTCCAGTATGATACAGGGCGATAATTATAACCTGCAGTAACAATAATTGTATGTATTTATATTTGCTTTGGTCAAAAATCAGTAAAAGTAGATACTTGTATACTTTGATAGTCTTGAGAAAACCCATCTTTGCGGGTTTGAGCTTCACACCTTTGGTTGGTGACTTTAGAGCCTCATCTTTTCAGTTTCATCCTGCCCGACGGTGGCTTATGTTGGATATGAAAAAAATCTGAAATATCGTGTTGTAGGCGTGCTATATCAAACAAGAACCAAACAAAACGAATCCAACTTGGTATGAATTAGTCCGACGTCTCTATTTTGAACCTCGAGGAGAAATTTACAATCGGTTTATTAACCCTTCAGTTCTAAGGCCAACGGCTTAAAAATCTATAAAATGCTACTCTTTTTTTAAAGAGCAAAGATTTGAATAACCATTTTAAATGGTAAAAAAGTAATATTTGTTCTTTTTAAAATTGTGGTATCATGCTATTTATCGAGCCTGCTTGCAAAAAATGTTTATGATTTATAGAATTTTATAGACTGCTGCATGATCCATTTTTATGACTCTAAATTGGGGAATAAATTTTTTGCACGAGGAAACAAAAACTAAAATAATTATATGTGTTCATGCCTCATCATTTTGATATCCCATATTCCATGCAAATAATTTGGTTTTTATATATATGCTATACGCCTTTTTTATTTAACTAACATTTGTGGTGTTGAAGATTGGAAATATCCATTCTTCAATACTACATGGCTTACCTATGAATTATCGGGGACAATGGTGCTCTAAAGCTTGTTGGGAAAGAACCGAGTCTGTTTGGTCTTGCTCTGCCCGACCGGGAATTTCATTCAGGGATATGTTTAATGGCCGGAGATCATCGACTGGTCACAGACTATATCAAACATTGAACAAATTGGGTTGGATGTAAACTTTTCTTGAACTTGAATGAAAGTTTCATTCATAAATGTAATATAATAGTTTATTTTATAATTATATGCATGATTTGAGCTTTATGCAAATATTAAATTAAGCTTTTGGGTAAACCTGTGAATTTGTTTAAAATTGCACCATGGGGTATTCAAAGTGGATACAATAATGTTTTATTTTTTTAAGATTATGAATCTTTATCAAAATAAAACGATTCTTATAACCTCATATTTGTGATGTTTTAAGCGCTTTCCTACAGTGATTGATCAAGAGTTTCTTTGAAATTAATGTTTATAAAGCTTTTCTGTCTTAGCATTTCCTATCTGTTGTGATGTATGTTACTTTATGCTACATCAAATTGAAATCCGTAATTTCTATAATTCTGTGTTTTGTGAGGTATCAAGACGGAGTAGATCTATACGAACATCTGTAAGGAAAGGAAGACGTAGTTAGATATGTAGTGTTTGAGTTGGCTCAGTCGGTAGAGTGCTGGACTCGCGATAAGTGCCAAGTTCAACCAGTCTTCCCCTGTTTGGTCGAGTCATCTCATGGAGATCAGATTCCATCTTATCAGCTCCATGGAAGGCCACCAATACCGTTTAAGATTCCTAGGTAAAGTTAGGGGACGTAACCCTAATCAAAATGACATCAAGTTGTCATGTAACCCATAATTAGTTTTGAACAAGAAAGTTTCCGAGATTAATTGATTAAATGATGAATACTTCCAGTTGGAACTTTTCTGATTTCACATCTTGTATAACCTGTAGATTACTTGTGATATCTTGATCTCTGATATTACACCGAAGTTTATTCTGGGTTTTGTGGTTTTTCTCTCACGGACACAATATGCAAAATACATACTTTAGATTAGTAATGTAATAGATTTCATTGCATTCCCTTCTAACTTGTTACTGTTGGAGGTCGAAGATGATATTGTTTTAATATAATATCGTTATTTATATTACTATTAGTATTATTATAATAATTATTATTATCATTAACTTTCATTATCATTATCTCTATTACTATGATTATGATCATCATTATTATTATTATTATTATTATTATTATTATTATTATTATTATTATTATTATTATTATTATTATTATTATTATTATTATTATTATTATTATTATTATTATCATTATTATTATTGTTGTTATTGCTGTTATTTTGTTGCTACTATTACTATAACTATTATTATTTCTATCATTGGTATTTCTACTAGTATAACAACATCAATGTATAGTTATACTTAAGACATAACTTTTCACAATTTAATGCGAAAAAGAAGCTTTTCAAAACAGCACTAAAACACATTCGATTCATCAGAGAAGGCATTGTAAGAAGTCTTAAATAGAAAAAAAATGTAAATCAATGTCGTTTTTGTGGTTAGAAGAGTAAAGAATTGATAAACATCAAGATATCTTTAAATTCAGAATTGCATTTTTTCCCCCCTCATCTTTACAATTTAAATTCCTTGTGATGAAAATAAAAATCAGCGCATGTACAATAAATTCATGTGAATTATGCGTTTCATGCCTTCTTTGCCGGTGTGATGTCCATTTGACGTGCAAGAACTGATTTTGTGAAATTTATCACGAGTGAAAAATTCTTAAACTGTTATTAAAGCAAAGCTGATTTTGACGGGTGGAAAGGAATAAAATATAAAGTTTAGCAACTGAACATTTTAGCTGGGCTTGGTGACACTGGTACTGACCGAGTGGTGGTGTTGATTGTATAGATGTTGATGTGGATAATAATAAAGAACCAATTGATAAAATATATACGCTGTCCAATAGATTTAAGAAATTTCATAAACGAAATATTTTTTTCATGCAATTCGGTCTTTGTCCATCAGAATTGCCATACCTGTTAATGACACAGGCACTGAAAAAAATACGGTAGCGTTTCATTGGTGGTTTATAGATACTGATAGTCTATATGTTTTTCTTAGTGTGCTTGATGAGTGACACACCATCCTTCAACTATTGAAAAAAGTGATTTAATGTTATCAGGATGATTCATATTTACCACTTTTAATTCTTTAACTCAGCACAAAAATATCATTCTACAGAACAAAATCTCCCCCCCCCCCCCTCTTAACATAAAAAATGAGCAGTCCTTGCTCAATCCCAGCCGCTTCCAGTATCTCTAGTCAGGGTTTTTCCTTAGAAGCTTTGCCTTTACAAGAACTTCTTAAACTAGCTGTAATCTTTAATTAAAACACCAAACCTTTATTTAGAATCTTGCAGCTACAACATATACATGTGCAATGATATAAAGGAAATTTAGATTCTAAACAATGCAAGACATGTTCGAATATCTAACATAAATTATGTCTGTTAGAGTTTATGGGAACTTCAAACACATCTATGATAATCTTATTTAAGCTAGTTTTTATTACCATGTTACATTGAAGATCATAATATAAAAGAGTAGAAAGAAGACTTTTAGATTGTATACAGTAAAATAAAACTCAAATCAATGCAGCTTCTTCAGAAAATGAATGGTGTTTAATGCTATTCAGTAATAAATAATTATGATATCATGAAATGTGTTCATACGTTATGTTATATATAAGTATAATCTGCTACATACATTTTTCAGATTCAAGCAGCTACTGTTGGACTTGTTTTGAAGAAATTCTTGGTAACCATTGGAAATCAATATTTTTCAACAGCTGACCAAGCTGTATATGTGTACACAAACCTGCCTAACATTGAAGGTTTTTGTTTATCAGAGTGGAAATGGAACTCAAAGTTTTCTCTATTTCATTTATCTTCACACTGCAATATTTTTTTTCCTCTTACCCCCGTGTTTTCTCTTTCCTTTTTTATTTAGGGTAATTTTTTCTTCTGTCTAACCTGAGTGTTTAATTAATAAACATAAAAAAATGTGTCATAAACCATAACAAACACTGACAAGACGGCAACACATTTCTGGGGGGGCGGAGTTTAAAGCTTCATCTCTCTCTCCTCTCTCAAGTACGGCCTCTTCCTCAATTCAGAGATTCGAAATCCGTTCATTTTTTCTCATTTCTCTATCTTACACATTTCTCTATCCGCCTCTTTACTCTAGATATGGTGTGACTGTCTCTATCTTACACATTACTCTATCCGCCTCTTTACTCTAGATATGGTGTGACTGTCTCTATCTTACACATTACTCTATCCGCCTCTTTACTCTAGATATGGTGTGACTGTCTCTCTCTCTATCCGCCTCTTTACTCTAGATATGGTGTGACTGTCTCTATCTTACACATTACTCTATCCGCCTCTTTACTCTAGATATGGTGTGACTGTCTATCTATCATTTGCTGACTGTCTCTATCTTACACATTACTCTATCCGCCTCTTTACTCTAGATATGGTGTGACTGTCTATCTATCATTTGCTGACTGTCTCTATCTTACACATTACTCTATCCGCCTCTTTACTCTAGATATGGTGTGACTGTCTCTATCTTACACATTACTCTATCCGCCTCTTTACTCTAGATATGGTGTGACTGTCTATCTATCATTTGCTGACTGTCTCTATCTTACACATTACTCTATCCGCCTCTTTACTCTAGATATGGTGTGACTGTCTATCTATCATTTGCTGACTGTCTCTATCTTACACATTACTCTATCCGCCTCTTTACTCTAGATATGGTGTGACTGTCTATCTATCATTTGCTGACTGTCTCTATCTTACACATTACTCTATCCGCCTCTTTACTCTAGATATGGTGTGACTGTCTATCTATCATTTGCTGACTGTCTCTATCTTACACATTACTCTATCCGCCTCTTTACTCTAGATATGGTGTGACTGTCTCTATCTTACACATTACTCTATCCGCCTCTTTACTCTAGATATGGTGTGACTGTCTATCTATCATTTGCTGACTGTCTCTATCTTACACATTACTCTATCCGCCTCTTTACTCTAGATATGGTGTGACTGTCTATCTATCATTTGCTGACTGTCTCTATCTTACACATTACTCTATCCGCCTCTTTACTCTAGATATGGTGTGACTGTCTCTATCTTACACATTACTCTATCCGCCTCTTTACTCTAGATATGGTGTGACTGTCTATCTATCATTTGCTGACTGTCTCTATCTTACACATTACTCTATCCGCCTCTTTACTCTAGATATGGTGTGACTGTCTGTCTATCATTTGCTGACTGTCTCTATCTTACACATTACTCTATCCGCCTCTTTACTCTAGATATGGTGTGACTGTCTGTCTATCATTTGCTGACTGTCTCTATCTTACACATAACTCTATCCGCCTCTTTACTCTAGATATGGTGTGACTGTCTGTCTATCATTTGCTGACTGTCTCTATCTTACACATAACTCTATCCGCCTCTTTACTCTAGATATGGTGTGACTGTCTATCTATCATTTGCTGACTGTCTCTGTCTTACACATAACTCTATCCGCCTCTTTACTCTAGATATGGTGTGACTGTCTGTCTATCATTTGCTGACTGTCTCTATCTTACACATAACTCTATCCGCCTCTTTACTCTAGATATGGTGTGACTGTCTATCTATCATTTGCTGACTGTCTCTATCTTACACATAACTCTATCCGCCTCTTTACTCTAGATATGGTGTGACTGTCTATCATTTGCTGACTGTCTCTATCTTACACATTACTCTATCCGCCTCTTTACTCTAGATATGGTGTGACTGTCTGTCTATCATTTGCTGACTGTCTCTATCTTACACATAACTCTATCCGCCTCTTTACTCTAGATATGGTGTGACTGTCTATCTATCATTTGCTGACTGTCTCTATCTTACACATTACTCTATCCGACTCTTTACTCTAGATATGGTGTGACTGTCTATCTATCATTTGCTGACTGTCTCTATCTTACACATTACTCTATCCGACTCTTTACTCTAGATATGGTGTGACTGTCTATCTATCATTTGCTGACTGTCTCTATCTTACACATTACTCTATCCGCCTCTTTACTCTAGATATGGTGTGACTGACTATCTATCATTTGCTGACTGTCTCTATCTTACACATTACTCTATCCGACTCTTTACTCTAGATATGGTGTGACTGTCTCTATCTTACACATTACTCTATCCGCCTCTTTACTCTAGATATGGTGTGACTGTCTCTATCTTACACATTACTCTATCCGCCTCTTTACTCTAGATATGGTGTGACTGTCTCTATCTTACACATTACTCTATCCGCCTCTTTACTCTAGATATGGTGTGACTGTCTCTATCTTACACATTACTCTATCCGCCTCTTTACTCTAGATATGGTGTGACTGTCTCTATCTTACACATTACTCTATCCGCCTCTTTACTCTAGATATGGTGTGACTGTCTATCTATCATTTTCTGACTGTCTCTATCTTACACATTACTCTATCCGCCTCTTTACTCTAGATATGGTGTGACTGTCTCTATCTTACACATTACTCTATCCGCCTCTTTACTCTAGATATGGTGTGACTGTCTATCTATCATTTGCTGACTGTCTCTATCTTACACATTACTCTATCCGCCTCTTTACTCTAGATATGGTGTGACTGTCTATCTATCATTTGCTGACTGTCTCTATCTTACACATTACTCTATCCGCCTCTTTACTCTAGATATGGTGTGACTGTCTATCTATCATTTGCTGACTGTCTCTATCTTACACATTACTCTATCCGCCTCTTTACTCTAGATATGGTGTGACTGTCTATCTATCATTTGCTGACTGTCTCTATCTTACACATTACTCTATCCGCCTCTTTACTCTAGATATGGTGTGACTGTCTATCTATCATTTGCTGACTGTCTCTATCTTACACATTACTCTATCCGCCTCTTTACTCTAGATATGGTGTGACTGTCTCTATCTTACACATTACTCTATCCGCCTCTTTACTCTAGATATGGTGTGACTGTCTCTATCTTACACATTACTCTATCCGCCTCTTTACTCTAGATATGGTGTGACTGTCTATCTATCATTTGCTGACTGTCTCTATCTTACACATTACTCTATCCGCCTCTTTACTCTAGATATGGTGTGACTGTCTATCTATCATTTGCTGACTGTCTCTATCTTACACATTACTCTATCCGCCTCTTTACTCTAGATATGGTGTGACTGTCTATCTATCATTTGCTGACTGTCTCTATCTTACACATTACTCTATCCGCCTCTTTACTCTAGATATGGTGTGACTGTCTATCTATCATTTGCTGACTGTCTCTATCTTACACATTACTCTATCCGCCTCTTTACTCTAGATATGGTGTGACTGTCTATCTATCATTTGCTGACTGTCTCTATCTTACACATTACTCTATCCGCCTCTTTACTCTAGATATGGTGTGACTGTCTATCTATCATTTGCTGACTGTCTCTATCTTACACATTACTCTATCCGCCTCTTTACTCTAGATATGGTGTGACTGTCTATCTATCATTTGCTGACTGTCTCTATCTTACACATTACTCTATCCGCCTCTTTACTCTAGATATGGTGTGACTGTCTCTATCTTACACATTACTCTATCCGCCTCTTTACTCTAGATATGGTGTGACTGTCTATCTATCATATGTTGACTGTCTCTATCTTACACATTACTCTATCCGCCTCTTTACTCTAGATATGGTGTGACTGTCTCTATCTTACACATTACTCTATCCGCCTCTTTACTCTAGATATGGTGTGACTGTCTATCTATCATTTGCTGACTGTCTCTATCTTACACATTACTCTATCCGCCTCTTTACTCTAGATATGGTGTGACTGTCTATCTATCATTTGCTGACTGTCTCTATCTTACACATTACTCTATCCGCCTCTTTACTCTAGATATGGTGTGACTGTCTATCTATCATTTGCTGACTGTCTCTATCTTACACATTACTCTATCCGCCTCTTTACTCTAGATATGGTGTGACTGTCTATCTATCATTTGCTGACTGTCTCTATCTTACACATTACTCTATCCGCCTCTTTACTCTAGATATGGTGTGACTGTCTATCTATCATTTGCTGACTGTCTCTATCTTACACATTACTCTATCCGCCTCTTTACTCTAGATATGGTGTGACTGTCTATCTATCATTTGCTGACTGTCTCTATCTTACACATTACTCTATCCGCCTCTTTACTCTAGATATGGTGTGACTGTCTATCTATCATTTGCTGACTGTCTCTATCTTACACATTACTCTATCCGCCTCTTTACTCTAGATATGGTGTGACTGTCTCTATCTTACACATTACTCTATCCGCCTCTTTACTCTAGATATGGTGTGACTGTCTCTATCTTACACATTACTCTATCCGCCTCTTTACTCTAGATATGGTGTGACTGTCTCTATCTTACACATTACTCTATCCGCCTCTTTACTCTAGATATGGTGTGACTGTCTGTCTATCATTTGCTGACTGTCTCTATCTTACACATTACTCTATCCGCCTCTTTACTCTAGATATGGTGTGACTGTCTATCTATCATTTGCTGACTGTCTCTATCTTACACATTACTCTATCCGCCTCTTTACTCTAGATATGGTGTGACTGTCTATCTATCATTTGCTGACTGTCTCTATCTTACACATTACTCTATCCGCCTCTTTACTCTAGATATGGTGTGACTGTCTATCTATCATTTGCTGACTGTCTCTATCTTACACATTACTCTATCCGCCTCTTTACTCTAGATATGGTGTGACTGTCTATCTATCATTTGCTGACTGTCTCTATCTTACACATTACTCTATCCGCCTCTTTACTCTAGATATGGTGTGACTGTCTCTATCTTACACATTACTCTATCCGCCTCTTTACTCTAGATATGGTGTGACTGTCTCTATCTTACACATTACTCTATCCGCCTCTTTACTCTAGATATGGTGTGACTGTCTCTATCTTACACATTACTCTATCCGCCTCTTTACTCTAGATATGGTGTGACTGTCTATCTATCATTTGCTGACTGTCTCTATCTTACACATTACTCTATCCGCCTCTTTACTCTAGATATGGTGTGACTGTCTATCTATCATTTGCTGACTGTCTCTATCTTACACATTACTCTATCCGCCTCTTTACTCTAGATATGGTGTGACTGTCTATCTATCATTTGCTGACTGTCTCTATCTTACACATTACTCTATCCGCCTCTTTACTCTAGATATGGTGTGACTGTCTGTCTATCATTTGCTGACTGTCTCTATCTTACACATTACTCTATCCGCCTCTTTACTCTAGATATGGTGTGACTGTCTATCTATCATTTGCTGACTGTCTCTATCTTACACATTACTCTATCCGCCTCTTTACTCTAGATATGGTGTGACTGTCTATCTATCATTTGCTGACTGTCTCTATCTTACACATTACTCTATCCGCCTCTTTACTCTAGATATGGTGTGACTGTCTATCTATCATTTGCTGACTGTCTCTATCTTACACATTACTCTATCCGCCTCTTTACTCTAGATATGGTGTGACTGTCTATCTATCATTTGCTGACTGTCTCTATCTTACACATTACTCTATCCGCCTCTTTACTCTAGATATGGTGTGACTGTCTATCTATCATTTGCTGACTGTCTCTATCTTACACATTACTCTATCCGCCTCTTTACTCTAGATATGGTGTGACTGTCTCTATCTTACACATTACTCTATCCGCCTCTTTACTCTAGATATGGTGTGACTGTCTATCTATCATTTGCTGACTGTCTCTATCTTACACATTACTCTATCCGCCTCTTTACTCTAGATATGGTGTGACTGTCTCTATCTTACACATTACTCTATCCGCCTCTTTACTCTAGATATGGTGTGACTGTCTATCTATCATTTGCTGACTGTCTCTATCTTACACATTACTCTATCCGCCTCTTTACTCTAGATATGGTGTGACTGTC
>JAWDGP010002537.1:7500-10000 GCA_033675545.1 Elysia crispata
CACCTAGCGCGACCTAAACGGTTAAAAAGCACTGACGCTCACACAAACGGATTGATCTCTCAGCCAGGGTTCGAACCTAAGTCCACATGATGGCAAGGCGAGTGCCCAGTCGTAAGACCATCAGGATGCGTCGCCAAACGACATAAAGTTTAATTTCTTATCCTCGATATCTCAGCATCTTTCACAGACATGAAAAACTACAGGCAGGTGTTGGAACAAGTCACGCACCAAACAACTAAAAGCTTGATCGAGAGTTAGGCGCTTTTAATGACGTAAAAACCTCGGAGACCAAAAACACACATAACAAAGGAAATAATCTTTGACCGCTGTTTCATGCTATCGTGGTTATAATGGTTTAGAAAATGAGAGAGGGCCTGCAGGATCAAAGCTTTGAAGTAAAGAGTTGTCCTTTAAAATGGGTTTTGACACTGTCAATGTAAGGGGAGATAACTGTCAATTTCCTAGACATCTCTGAAACTATAGTTGCCATGGAGATGGTGGTGGTTTAGATGGGAGAAATGTTTTTTAGGCCTCTTGATTCACCAAGTTCAAGTTGTATTCTCTCATTCTCTCTCTCTCTTTTTCTCTCTTTCTCTCGCAGTGCTCTCTCTGTATCTTTGTCTCTTCTTCCGTCTCTGTCTCCGCGCTCTCTCTCTCTCTTTCTCTCTCTCTCTTTCTCTCTTTGTCTCTCTCGCTGTGTCTCTCTGTGTCTTTTCTCTCCTTCCTCTCTGTCTCCCGCTCCTTCTCTTCTCTTCTTCTTCTTCTCTTTCTCTCTTCTCTCTTCTCTCTCTCTCTCTCTCTCTCTCTTTCTCTCTGCTTCTCTCTCTCTCTATCCTTTACTCCCCCTTCTCATTTCCCACCTGTGACCATCCGCCTTTGTCTATCTAAACTTTAGTAAACAAAACAGAGATTTTTGTCCGTTGAATCATACTCACACTTACTTTTCGTCTCATAATGCTTCAACGTTACGTGAAGAATATTATCGACTCGTTTCGCCAGACATATTCCAATGACGTCATCTCAGAAGGACGCAGTGAGTGTTTCGTTAATGTGCCTTCTGGACAAAGTAACCTTTCTATTCTAAAAAGCAAAATTCTGCTTCAGACGCAGTTCATGCGCGGGCGCTGGGACTGAGCTTATCCCGTGAGGGGAAGTTGAGAAGGAGAAGGGGAAAAAAAGATTTTGGGGAAAAAACAAACAAACAAAATATGATTTAGAAAGCATACCGGTAGTTGGCAAGGGTAGCTTATCATCGCGCTAGATGCTCAGCTCCATGCTAGAGAGGAGAGAGAACTCGAGCTGGCCCCTGTGCCGCGGAGTTAGGTAGAGTTAGCCCCCAGCCAGCAAGGGGCGATAACTACTTGATTTTTACAGAGGCTCTCCGCCAATGTTGCCAAGGGGAGATTAGTGAGCTGACACAGCAAGTGATCAGTTTAATTTATGTAGTGTGTTTAGGGAGGATATAAGAAAAGGTGAAAGTGAACGATGAAGTTATGGAATATCTGCATTGGTATGCTCAAGATTCCCAAGCGGAAAAAAAAACGTCATTGAGGTTGCCGAATGCTAAGAAGGGAGAAAAGAAGGGAGGAACCCACAAATTACGATGGAACGGGACAGATACATGCCGTGGCAGGATGGCATTTTCCTCTTGGTCAGTTCTAGGTATTTTCGTAAATTTCCAGTGCCGGCCATAACTGTTTTGTCAAAGGTGGAAACTTTATTTATCAAAGTTTAAAATTTGTTCTTTTATGGAATTGCCCCAGGTTATTTTAAAATCGATAATTTATTTCCATAATAGTTGAACATTTTAATATTAGCAGAATTTTTTTTTAAGCCATTTATCTACAAGTGTGAAAATAAATAAGAAATGAGATCATTGTGAGTGTGTTCATTTGTGTGTGTGTGTGTGTGTGTCCGCCTCTGTGTTGGTAAAGCTTGCTGGTTTTAATTAGTTTATTTATCAAAGTTTGTAAACAATGGTGTTCTGTTGGATGGAATATTGTCTAGAAAAGTTTCCTGCAAATTGATAATTTATTTACATAATAGTTGAACATTTTTAATATTAGCAGAATTTTTTTAAGCACTACTATCTACAAGGTGAAAATAATTAAAATGAGATATTGAGTGTGTTGTTTGTGTGTGTGTGTTGTGTGTGTGTTGGTGTTGTGGTTTTATTTTTTTAGTTTTTTCTTGTTTGGAAAATTTTCCGAGATGCCGAACAGATTTTCTTTTCTTTTTAATATATATATATATATATATATATATATATAGATAGAGAGAGAGAGAGAGAGAGAGAGAGAGAGAGAGAGAGAGAGAGAGAGAGAGAGAGAGAGAGACACAGAGAGAGAGAGAGAGAGAGAGAGAGACAGAGAGACAGAGAGAAGACAGAGAGAGAGAGACAGAGACAGAGAGAGAGACAGACAGAGAGAGAGACAGAGACAGAGACAGAGTAAAATAGCACAATAATCAATGCTTCGGGCGTTGCTTCATCAGACGTACT
>JAWDGP010002538.1:0-5000 GCA_033675545.1 Elysia crispata
TTAAGATTTGATTTGAGTATAATATAATATACCAGCCACCAATCTCCTTTATATACCTTAAAGACATTCTTTCTAAATCATGTAAACCAGAAATTGCCTAAGTATTGAAAACTTATACTCTTTATTAGACTTTTTTATATTTTAATTTCATATAATTTGCTCTGATTATGTTTAGATACAAGAAAGAAAAAAAAAAAAAGGATGGTAATCATTGAAAAGCTTTTTTTTTCTCAGTTCCAGGAGAATGTATTAAAATATAAACACTAAGAATAGAAAGCGTAGACAATTCCATATTGCTCAGTCCGTGAGTTGTTGTTCTTGTTCGCTTGGGTAGGAATCAGCATGTGAGCAGAGGGCGACCTGATCTGAATTAGACAAGGATTAAGTTAACCCTTTGTGTAACATCTTCGTCTCTCTGTTTCGAGCCTTTGCTTCCTGATTCGTGATTCTTGATTTGTCCTCCAATCAATCCTAAGAGTCCCGTTCTTTAAATAAGCACGACCAAGTATTTCTGTTTTCAGTATGCCAGGGAAAACATGGCGGGAATAAATACACAGCCCGACTCATGGAGAGAGAGAAGAAAAGCTGAAATACTGTGTAACCAAAATAAACATGGTTATCAGGAAAATATGACGATAGTTAACAAAATAAAGAGATTAAAGCCCAGATAACACACATAAATTAAAGAAGAAAAACTTATATACTGCGGAAATTAAACTATATATTGCATAATATACAAAACAAATATTTCCCTGGAACTAAGGAAAGTTTAGCTGTCGACGTTCACATCCATTTTCAGTTTGATGTTCACCGCAACGAGTGGAGAGCTGCCTAGATATGGCTTAGTTGTGGGTCCCACCCTTTTCTCCCTGCCTTATCTGCGGAGAGCCGGCTTGGTGTGTTCTAGGTGTCTATAAATGGCGAGCTCTGCCAAACAATGTAATACCCAATCGAATGAGCACATGCACAATTCAAGCAATTGAGGCCATCAATAATATCGTTTATCTCCCCCCCCCCCTTCCTCCCCCTCAATCTCCCTCCACCACCATCATCACCAAAACAGAATAAAACGGCAGCTTGGGTCAAAATAATTATTTAATCTGCTGCCAATCTCCAATATGGCAAACCAAATTTAGAAAGGAGAAAACGTTCATGGGAAGATTAAATTAAGATTAAAGAGAGAGAAAGGAACGGGAAGAGAGGGAGAAGACAGAAAGATGGTGAGAAAGACAGTCAGGCTGACAGGTGACATAGGTAAACAGACAGGCATTCTGGTAGGTAACAAAGAGAAAGAGAAGAGAGGCGAAACAGAGAGGGAGAAGACAGAAGATGGTGAGAAAGACAGTCAGGCTGACAGGTGACATAGGTAAACAGACAGGCATTCTGGTAGGTAACAAAGAGAAAGAGAAAGAGAGAGGCGAAACAGAGAGGAGAAGACAGAAGATGGTGAGAAAGACAGTCAGGCTGACAGGTGACATAGGTAAACAGACAGGCATTCTGGTAGGTAACAAAGAGAAAGAGAAGAGAGAGGCGAAACAGAGAGGGAGAAGACAGAAGATGGTGAGAAAGACAGTCAGGCTGACAGGTGACATAGGTAAACAGACAGGCATTCTGGTAGGTAACAAAGAGAAAGAGAAGAGAGAGGCGAAACAGAGAGGGAGAAGACAGAAGATGGTGAGAAAGACAGTCAGGCTGACAGGTGACATAGGTAAACAGACAGGCATTCTGGTAGGTAACAAAGAGAAAGAGAAGAGAGAGGCGAAACAGAGAGGGAGAAGACAGAAGATGGTGAGAAAGACAGTCAGGCTGACAGGTGACATAGGTAAACAGACAGGCATTCTGGTAGGTAACAAAGAAAGAGAAGAGAAGAGAGGCGAAACAGAGAGGGAGAGAGTAAAAGAGATAGAGGGCGAAGAGAGACGGAGACAGAGACAGAGACAGACAGAGAGAGTGAGAGAGACAGAGACAGAGACAGACAGAGAGAGTGAGAGAGACAGAGACAGAGACAGACAGAGAGAGTGAGAGAGACAGAGACAGAGACAGAGAGAGTGAGAGAGACAGAGACAGAGACAGACAGAGAGAGTGAGAGAGACAGAGACACAGAAAGCAGGCACACAAACAAAATAAAGGTGATAAACACAAAGCCTCGCAATTATCCCAATAACAATAAAACTATCCTTACCATGTTTTCCATGTCCCATTTATACGACCGTGTTTTCCTGTACCCAACTTCCACTACACCTCCATTATTTATATCTGCAATCATCCGATCAGGCAGTGGATCCCCACACAGTATTTATTTTTCTGCCTATCAATTATCGCGCTACAATGCGGGACACACGACGGTGTTTTATCTACAATATCTTTGGGGGACGTTTTCACAGCGGTTCAGTTGTCCATATACAGCTCAAAACAATTGTTGTACGATGTCCTCCTGCCAAACATGTTCCAGCCCACACGTCCAGAATGATGACCTTGTTGATTGTTTGTCGCTCAGTGTGTCCTGACCCAAGGTCAGCAACCAGCGCGGCGGGCGCGGACAGACAGGACTTGCCAGCCACATCTTGACTGACATATGCAAGGCGATTCACAATCAGCTCAATCCCAGCTGGAGCCGCAGACAGACATACACTGTGTGACTCACGCTCCCGGTAGTAATGAGTGCGCGGCCGCCGTCGAAAGTCAGTGGTTGCTGCTGTTGGTGGTGGTGGTGTTGGTGGTGGTGGTGATGGTGTTGTTGTTGTTGTTTTTCTTATTGTTGTTACTGTTGTTGTTGTTGGTGGTGGTGGTGGTGGTGTTGGTGGTTTTGTGGTGTTGTTGTTGTTGTTGTTGTTTTTGTGTTTTTGGTTGTTGTTGGTGGTGTTGTTGGTGGTGGTGGTGGTGGTAGTGATGATGGTGTTGTTGTTGTTGTTGTTGTTGTTGTTTTTGTTGTTTTTGTTATTGTTGTTGCTGTTGTTGTTGGTGGTGGTAGTGGTGATGGTATTTTTGTTGCTGTTTTTGTTATTATTGTTGCTGTTGTTGTTGTTGTTGGTGGTGGTGGTGGTGGTGGTGGTGATAATGTTGTTGCTGTTACTGGTGTTGTTGTTGTTGTTGTTGTTGTTGTTGTTGTTGTTGTTATAGTTGTTGATGTAATGGTTGTGACTGTTATTTTTGTTATTGGTGTTCTTGTTGTAATGGTGGTGGATGCTATTTTTGATATCGGTGTTGTTTAGTTGTTGTTGTTGTTGTTGTTGTTGTTGTTGTTGTTGTTCTTGTTACTGTTGTTATATTCTCCATTACATTGAATGGTTAAAGTTTGTAACTTTATGTTATCCAAAACCGAAGTGGACAGGTAACGCGTGGTATTTACAATCTACATCTACTTTAAAAAAAATGAAAATAAAAAATTATTTGAAAAATGCATAACAGGGGGAAAAAACGAAAAACAGAAACAAACTAAAAAGGTAAAGTATTTTATCTTGAAATAACCTTCGAAAACGTGAATTAATATTCAAGTTACAAACTTAAATATTTTAAAACAGTAGCGTGAGACTGTAATATTCCAGTGGCGTGGCTTTGCAGGGTGATAACATAAAACATGATGTAATTTTGTGAGCTGTTGCACGGAGAAGAATACTTTAAAGTATGATTATTTCCAGCAAAAAATAAATTTACAGTATTCACATTTTTTAGAAAATAAAAACTAGAAGAATCTATCTTCTCTCAAATGATAGGTTGTTTCCCTCCATATTTATAACTCTGATATGAATCTCATTAGAAATTAACAGGAAAAACCTCTTCTCTTAGTGTTAAAATTATTCCTACTGCTTCTGCTGCTGCTGCTGCTGCTACTGCTACTACTGCTACTGCTGCTACTACTGCTACTACTGCTACTGCTGCTGCTGCTGCTGCTGCTGCTACTGCTGCTGCTGCTACTGCTGCTGCTGCTGCTGCTGCTGCTGCTGCTGCTGCTGCTGCTGCTGCTGCTGCTGCTGCTGCTGCTGCTGCTGCTGCTGCTACTGCTGCTGCTGCTGCTGCTGCTGCTGCTGCTGCTGCTGCTGCTGCTGCTGCTGCTGCTGCTGCTGCTGCCTGCAGCAGCTAGCAGCAGCTGCACTGCTGCTGCTGCTGCTGCTGCTGCTGCTGCTGCTGCTGCTGCTGCTGCTGCTGCTGCTGCTGCTGCTGCTGCTGCTGCTGCTGCTGCTGCTGCTGCTGCTGCTGCTGCTGCTGCTGCTGCTGCTGCTGCTGCTGCTGCTGCTGCTGCTGCCACTGCTGCTGCTGCTGCTGCTGCTGCTGCTGCTGCTGCTGCTGCTGCTGCTGCTGCTGCTGCTGCTGCTGCTGCTGCTGCTGCTGGCTGCTGCTGCTGCTGCTGCTGCTGCTGCTGCTGCTGCTGCTGCTGCTGCTGCTGCTGCTACTGCTGCTGCTACTACTACTACTACTACTACTACTACTACGTCTACTATTACTACTACTACAACTACTACTACTACTACTACTACTACTTCAGCTTTCGCTGATGATAGAACTGCCATTGTTCAACTACCTTTCAGATCTACAAGTTACATTTCTAAATTTCCTGTTACAACTAAATTTTTTTGTTTTGTTTTCAACTTCAATTTTAAGCGCCTATCATTGCCTCATAAGTTTAGTGACTTTCTTATACTGTGCAGCAAAACATAGACCTCTTTAAAATCAATCACAAAATATAAATGATTTGTTTTATCAATACAAGTTTCACAGCACCATGACATGCTTTCTTTTCTATCTAACTTTATTTCTTTTTTTTTTTCTTTTTTGTCTTATTATTCTCTCGGCTGACAAAAACCTAACCACCTACCAGATAATTATAGAACTAAAATAATATCGCGATTGTATTTTCAAACCACGCCTTTCGATCCACGTGTGACGGCCACGATTCAGGCACTACTACAGTGTGACGGCCACGATTCAGGCACTACTACAGTGTGACGGCCACGATTCAGGCACTACTACAGTGTGACGGCCACGATTCAGGCACTACTACA
>JAWDGP010002538.1:12500-15000 GCA_033675545.1 Elysia crispata
AACTGCACAGTAGTCACACTTTATTTTTGAACTTATTTCGCACATCCATCACCCTCTAGCAATTTCGCTACACAACTTTTCGAAGAAAAAATGTTTTACTCTTACTGGTTTTTTTTTTCGTTTTTTCGTAATATAGATCTTTTCTTTTATCCATTTAAAAAATAGAACATAGAAACATTGAGAAAATCCTAACCATTTCGTTTGAAGAGAAAAATATCAGCCAGCAGCAACCGAATATCTTTAGAAACAAGTTCACTTTGTCCACAACCAGTTGGGATAGGCGCACTTGTTAGTGACGTCTAGGATAGACTTGTGGGTCATTGGAAGTTTCTAGTCTATATCGTGTCGTCGCGTGTCCTGTATGGCTGACCTTGGGTCAAGGAAGCCAAAGGGCGTTGGCTTTGTGGTCAGTTTAAAACTGCCCCGATGTGTTTGGTCCAGTTTGCCGCTACCATCAGGAAGAGGGCAATGCCTGGTTTCCACCCTGAGCTCTCGTACAGACAATGGGAAGGGTGTGTGTGTGTGGGGGGGGGGAGGAGGGGAAGGAGAGAGAGCGAGACAAATTGATAGAGAGACAGAGATATAGAGGGAGAGAGAGAGTAGGAGAGACACAGTGAGGGAATGAGAGACACAGACGAACTGACAAACAGGCAACTAAACAAAAAGACAAAAGACAAAGACGGAGGAGAGAGAGAGAGAAAGAGGAAGATAAATAGATAGAGATAGAGAGAAAGAGATGGAGCGAGAGGACAACAGAGCAGCAGCCTGGCCATGATATTATCGAATACATTCTGAAGCAGAACTTAATGTAATCAGGTCTAGAGGAGAAACAAAGATAAACAAAGATTAAAACAGAACTTTCGATCTAAGCGCTAGATTCACGGGATATCAGTCTGCTGAAACTCACCAAAACATTCATGCTAGCCTCCTCGCAAGCTGGATTACACACACACACACACACACACACATATATATATATATATAACGTTAAAAAATTGGGGAAGGGAAGATTTTTTTTTTTTGTGGTTTTATTTTAAAATATTACAAAATTTCAGCATCTTCTTCAAAGCTAAAATTAAAGACAGAAAAAAAGCAAGACTCCTAACAGCAAAGAAATCGTAGCATCTTATACTGGAGTTGACCGATACTTTGAGATTCTTTTATCTTCCGCTGCTGAATCTCAGATATGCTGTTTAGCTAAGACAAATATTGGTTTATACAATTTTGAAAAAATAAAAAAAAATAAGAATATATATATATATACATATATATATATATATATATATATATATATATATATATATATATATATATATATATATATATATATATATATTAGTGGTCAGATGGATTGAGTTACGCGATTTTATTACCATCTTCCTCCTATTCGTCTTGCTGGCTATTGAAGCTCCCGCTGATCCATTTCATTTTAAGTAGGAAGCTCAGACATAATGGGAAAATCAAGAGAGGAATTGTGAAATATAATCAAGGTAATGATATTAACTCAAGCAAAATAATGTTAATAATCCAAGTTAAACTGCACAGTTCGGGTTATTTTTTTTTAAATTTCTTTCTCTTTCACATGCTATCAGAAGAGAGTTTCAGCGAGACAAGGGCATAGGTACACAATTCAATGAATTTGAGAGTTGCTTTTCTTACATGCTGAGTAGTTAACTGTCTACTTCCGCTCACCGAATACAGACTTTCATAAATAATACATTCTTCATTAATTTGTTTCCCCTCCCCACCTCCGACTTTAAAAAAAAAAAAAAAAAAGAAAGAAAGAAAGAAAGAAAGAAAGAAAGAAAGAAAAAGTTTTTTAAAAGCAATGCCATCTAAAATATGTTATTTTAAACTCATTATGTCACGTTTATTTACCATCAAATCGCTTCGTTAATAAATTTAATATAAATGCCTGAACGCATATACTTTGATGTCTAGATCTCTTATTAAGTATAGCATGGGTTTTAAATTTGCAATATTTCACTGATTTAAAATTTCGACCTTGTGAGCAATAAAAATAAACTGTTTGCTGGACAGGAAAAATAATCTCTCAGATCTTCCCTCTCCCCCTGCCCCCCCCCCCCCCCTCCCAAACCACCCTTTTCCTCATTAGTTTTACCAACAGGAGATACAGGCAATTCCAAAATATAATGACGCCAACTCATTAATAATGTGTAATCCAATAGTTGGTATCAAAAACCATTTTATACATATATATATATATATTTTTTTATAATTATAGCTTTGTACGAAATAATATATTTGACTTTGAAGGGGTCAAAATAAAAAGGTGGAAGAAAATAAGAAACAAATGTTAGATCTAGATTTAAAAATTAGTAAGAGACAATAAGATCCAGGCAAACCAGAAAAGCTCCTTTGTCCCTCACCTCTCTGTCTGTCTGCCTGTCTGTCTGTGTGTCTGTTTGTTTGTCTGTCTGTCTGTCTGTCTCTCTCTCTCTTTCTCTCTCTCTTTCTCGGCTCCGTCCTATAATGTACA
>JAWDGP010002538.1:27500-32500 GCA_033675545.1 Elysia crispata
ATTGTTTGTCTTTATATTTGGTCCCTCTTATGCTTTATCTTTTTTTTATAAAAATTATTTCAAAAACAATGTTTGCACAACTGGTAATAAGCTGGAGCTTGTGCTTCTCACCACGTAGTCCGTGTATGTCAAAACAGGAGGTTCTGACAAACACGTTCTCGAATTTTGCCCAATGAGGGAGCCAGCATGAGGTCACGTGATTCAGAGACCGTCATGACATAATGCAGCTTGCGGTTAGAGTAAAACGTGACGGAGGTCAAGGGCGACGACTAGGATAGTCCATACACGAGGGGCTGTGTGTAATTATTTATAGACTGTAGCTACGAGTAGGTTCTTGTTTTGGTTATTTTGTAGGCCGCCACAGAGATAAAAGATTGCATAAGAATGATTAATGTCTTGTATAATCTTATCTCCTTGCATTCAATGATATGGGGTCGTAACATAGACAAAAAGTTAAATGGAAAAAAAGGAAGTACTCCCTATTTTTTAATCAGTATAGGTCACGGCGTAAGATACGGCCAATGTTTTACTCATGTCACGTTGCTAGGTTTTATTTATTTATTTACTTATTGTTTTTTTTTTTTGTTTTTTTTGGTCAAACCTGGAAGTTTCTTTTCATGCCCCTTAAAAATGCAACGCTTTCAGCCTGCGGTATGTGTTCGAGTATGGCACACAGGGCTAGGGGTGTAACGTTCCAAATTAATGTATTCAGAGAATATGACTGTGGGAGGTTGTGCGGGGTTAGATCATCGCGGGTGGAGGAGGTCCACAAAACCGATGGACTTACAGCTATGTGGCTGGAATGAGTGTTTGGTTGATGTTGCTTTTCCACTAGGTGGGCTCACAGCTGTTGTTGTGAGGTTAACAGAAATTCTGAGATAGAAAAACTGGTTTTGTTTCAACTTCCAAATATTCTAAGAGACTTATACGAGAATAGATAGGATAATTTCATTTTATTTTTAAAATATGAAACCAACTCAAGTCAAATTGTCTTTCAGTGTTGAGGTCAAGCTTACAATTGTTTCAATCTCTATTTCTCTCTCTCTCTCTCTCTCTCTCTCTCTCTCTCTCTCTCTCTCTCTCTGTGGCTCTCTCTGTCTCTCTCTGTGTCTCTGTGTCTCTCTGTGTCTCTCTCAGCTCTCTGTCTCTGTCTCTGTCTGTCTGTCTCTCTCTCTCTCTCTCTCTCTCTCTCTCTCTCTCTCTCTTTCTCTGTCTGTCTCTGTCTGTCTCTTTGTCTCTGTCTCTGCCTCTGTCTCTGTCTCTTACTCTCTCTCTCTCTCTCTCTCTATCTCTCTCTCTTCCACTCCTCCTTCACTTTCACTCTCTTCATAAATTAGTATCAGTTTTTTTTGAGCAGTCTTTACACCCACACGTCTTCCAAAGTTGACCTATAACTGCACCTGACTTTAAGCAAATCCCTCCCCCGCGCTATCTCTCCTTTCTCCCGCAGGTTTTTGTTTTCTTTCTTAGCAAGTCTGTCTGTCTTTCTTTCTCCTTACAGTTACCCTTTCGATGATGTGACCCAAAGTTTTTTCTTACTAGCCAAACGTGTGTAAATACCTGGACAACAAAATCCTTTCGTTTGCGCACAGGTTGGTTTGTGGAAGCAAAACTGCTTTAGTCAGGTCAAAACAACTGCACCGAATTACCCTATCTCCCCCCCCCCCCCCTTTTCCCCTCTCTCTCTCTCTCTCTCTCTCTCTCTCTCTCTCTCTCTCTCTCTCTCTCTCTCTCTCTCTCTCTCTCTCTGTCCCTGTCATGGCAGGACAAGTCAACACGGCCTTGCTGCTTTTAGTCGCCCCTTTCACAAAACCTTTAAAGTTTAAATTTGTTTTTGTTTGCAAAGCGCTAAACTAACGTCCCACTCAGAGCTGGGCTTGGTGAGGGAGAGAGAGAGAGAGGGGGGGGGGAGGGAGAGGGAGAAAGAGAGAAGGAGATGACATAGATCAGGGAGTAAAAAGGCAAAGGGAGAGTAGAGAGAATGAGGAGGGAGGGAGAGAGAATGAGTAAGGGAGATCAGGGGGTGAAAAGAAACAGAGAGAGGGAGAGGGAGGGGGAGATTGAGGGAGAGGCAAGGGAGAGAGAAAGAAAGAAAGAAAGAAAGAGAGAAACAGAGACAAGAGGAGATAGAGTGAAAGAGGAAAAGGGACGAGAAAACTGACAGAGAGTCAAGGAAAGGGAAAAAAAAGAAGGAATAGAGGGAGTAAAAAGGGACATAACCAATGCGTGTGTTGTTGGGAAATGGAGAGAGAAAATATCATTGACCTGTAGATTGTGTGTACGTATGTCATGGTATACAAAGTTATACTTTTCGCACGTTTTTCATTCACTTGAAAGATAAAGTTCCAAAAGGATAGGACTGATAATTCAGTTGGAAGACGTGGGTGTCGGTCGGCACTCTTTCAGAATGAGCGCACCTGCTCTCTCGTTCAATTCCTGGGTTCGAATCTAATAAGGTGATTGGTCAAAGGTCAAAGATTAAAAGGGAACTATCCTCTATGTCAAGCAAAGAACGTTACGTATTGCACACGGTTTCGCTTTAAATAAAAGGATCAATCCAAAAGTGGTACAACTGTGTGCAAATAATGACAAAGAAGAATATCAAATATGAAGAGGAAATCTTGTATTCATTCTTCCACGCATTGGACCGATGGCTTTCTGGTTATTCGTTTGGATTGCAGGTGCAACTGATAGTGCTTTACCATTTAGTGTAATGTGACTATTTTATGTGTTATACCTAGAAGAAACTGAAAGTGTCGTAAAAAAATGAAGAAAAATCTAACATATTAAAGCGTTTCTTCGGTAAGTGGACGGGTTCATAGCCGCTCAGTCATTCTCCAAAGTAGCTTTAGCTAGCGTCTGATTTTCTGATCGAGTGTCGTAGAGAGGATCTCATACAAAGATAGTAAAAGATTCGCAGGCATGTTCTCACCCCTTGTGTGGTATGCTCCTCGGGCTAAGTTTAACAGAGAGCCATCCTTCAATTTCTTTGATCTCATAAGAAAGTCATAGATCTACATTATCGTCATACGATAAAGGTTTCTCCGATGGAGGTCCAGCAGAAAGTTCTAGTTCGTCACAATCCGAGAGCCAGATCGAGTGTCTTCAGGGCACAGGAGATATAGCGAAACTTAGAACAGTGTTGCTCTTGCCAGGATTTGTGCTTTGTCATTACAACCGATAACCTGTGGGGTGTCGCAATTGAACAGGACAGAATCAGAGGTGGTTCGACCTGGCATATGCTTGCACTTTGCTCCCCACTTGATGCTCCCTAGAACCAACTAGCTATGCCCGCTTTTCCCCTCTGAAAATTCGAAGGGCAAACCACTGATCTGAAAAACACGCCTTAAGAATTATTTACATAATTGTTTGTTATTAATAAATGTACCATGTACCATACTAGACTAATATTGACCTTCACCATTGACACGAAGAAGCATAAAATTGAGCGACCTCTATTAGCGCCCCCCCCCCCCCCCCCCTCACCTTTCCCCCTCAGCTCCCTTATAACCCCCTTCCCCCCTCCCCCGAATCATATCTCATATCTCTTCCAGCGGTAAAGTTCGTTTACTGGAACAGGGTAACTGATGCATTCAGTGTATCTAATACCGTATTAAAATTGATAAATAGGCCATGACCTGTGATTATTCTTATAATTATCACTGTGAAAACGGTTCAAAATAGTTATAGACCTAAGCTTTGTTAAGTTATCTGGTTTATCTGCGTAGAGTGCTGCAGGTTTGTCTGATCTCTTCTGTTTCTCGGGTATCATGGTGGAGTGATAACTAACTTGTTCTTAACCTTGAGTAATATCTACGCTATTTTTTTTCCTCCGTTGTTGTTCTTTCTAACTCTTCGAAAAGGAGTTATGAACTTCAGCCGGTCAAAAATAATGCAAAATTTTATGATGTGGCAATTGGAAGAATTTTTAAAAGTGATTAGAGAGAAGTTCAAAATTAGTATAATTATCAGGGAATAAATAAATTTGTCTATCATATATTAAGCAACTTTAAGGATAACAGTGATCCAAGCTTCAGAAGATGTTCCGTGAAATTCGAGAACAAAATGAAATGACCACTCCAACTTCTAAGTTCCTGCAAAGGCGAAAGACAAGACTTAGGCTTTCTTTTTCTTTTTTTTTTTTGTTTTCAATGCTTATTTCTTCACTTTAAAGTAAGGCCGAATTTTAGTAAGATGGTGCGAAAAAAGAAATGTGTTGACATAGTAAAACTACGGCCTTCATATTTGCGACGACTTTACTATACCGGTTTGAGCTTTCAACAGAGCTTTCGATAGATAAGTTTGGGGCCTCATCTTACCACCCCGAGGTGCATGCCGAGGCTCAAAGAGGGATGTCGAAGCCTTAGATCATAGAATTGTGGACGGCTCTGGGGGAATTCCATCGAGAAAGGGACATAACTCCAAACAACCCATCAGAGTAGCACATCTTACCCATTCAGTAGGTCACCTTGTACTTCCTCTTACTGATCACAGGTTCGTACAGCTATTACAGCGTATAGACATTGCAGGACCAACAGAAAATGTTCGCTTTTAATTAAACTTTTTTTTTTTGTCTTGCTATTTTTCTAAAAGACAATTTCATTGCGGATATGAAAAAAAACCCTAAGAGAATACAATACGTTTCTTCTCAAGCCACGGTTCACAGTGACCTGACCATGTTCACGTACTTGAAAATTAATTTTAGAGGCGGAAGCTACTCAGAGTTTCACCGAGGTGTGTTTCTCTCTGTTTTGGTGTATCTACATCTTGTAGATCTAGTGACCACAGTAAGCACAAGATCAACTTGTTGGTCTCCTCGACTACCCCGTGCGACACACAGTGATCCAACGACAGTCTATCTTATGGCAAAGAGCCTCGAACTGGGCGGTGTCCGAGTCCACTGCCCTGGGTAACGTTACGTCAAACCGTAAGCCGTAAGAGTCCAGTCAGAGTCCAGTCAGAGTCCAGTACTAGTACAAGGCGCATGGGTCAACGTGTCA
>JAWDGP010002538.1:35000-67500 GCA_033675545.1 Elysia crispata
AGAGAGAGAGAGAGAGAGAGAGAGAGTTTTACATCAGGCGCACACACAAACTTAATACATCCTGGTAGCACAGAAAAAAAAAGCAGAAAACAAGGCTCGGTGATATCATGTATATTACATAAATAATATCAACGACTATATTGCCGAACATGCAGGTTTAACCCCACCCCACCCCTCATAAAAAAGCAAAAAAAAAAACCAAAACAGGATGACTCTCCAGCTGTGGGGTAATTATTTGGCTCAGATCCGGTTGCATGGTTCAAAGTGTCCTTGTAAAATACGAAAAACAAGGACACATTCACCTGCGGATTTACTTGGGAGACTTCATTGTCGTTATGAGAAGAAAGTTGGAAGTCGTAAACACCGGTGTTTCGATCAATGTGTTACGACGAGATGAAGTAACAGTAAGAGGTAGAGAGAGAGAGAGAGACGAGAGCAGAACTTTACAGCCTCTAGGCCTAGAGAGAGGATAGCCGCAGCGGTCGAGTGGGCAAGGTCACTGCGCTGACCATCGGTCAGCCGAGCTTCAGAGACAATAAACTAGAGGAAGGTATCGGTCAAAACAGACTGACCACAACATTATTACGACCCTGCGATCGTGCACGGACTTATGTGATATGAAAAATAGAGTATGAAAGTACACCTTATTAGCAAGGGGAGGAGATTCTGGCGTAAGGTTGCGTCCTCCGTCACAAACGTGACCTCTGGGGTCACGGGGAGAGGGAGCCATTCAGGTAAACAACAGAGGCGAGGGGGAGACGACATAAGAGTCTTATTATAGCCACGTCATGTTTATCTCAGAGATATCACGTTTTGTTCTTGCTTTATCCAGTACTAAGCTTTAGAATGAAGTAAAATTACACCACGAATAGATCTAAGTGGACGGACTATTGCACAAATATTTGAAATATAAAGAACAATATATATATATATATATATATTATGGACAAATAAATTAAAAGAAAAAAAAAATAACATCTACATCAACATTGGGCACGGATATTGACATTCCGGTTTACATTGGATATCAGGATATAACGAGTAGGGGGAAAATCTAATTGCTACACAGATTGTTGTCATATTTGGTCTAACCAATGTCCCGAGAGCAGTCTGAATTGGCCATATCTGATAACTAGCCTGCGTTTTGAATTTCAACGCATGATTTAAGGTCGTTGCAACGAGGTGGCTTCTTTTTTTTCCACGCACTAATGATAATTCTATTATTTTGAAAGTAGAGAAATGTATCAGTTTCTCTATCGATAGTTTCCATAGAAATCTCCTCGGGAAATTAAATGGATCTTAAATCAACAAAAGAGGGCTTATCCATTTGGTTACTGTGCAGTACCAAGCAAACAAACCTATGAGTCGTTTTAAAGTAGCAGCTGAAAGTCATTCAGGGCAGGATTGTAACTTTACTGGCGATGATTGTGACTTTACTGGCGATGATTGTGACTTTACTGGCGACGATTGTGACTTTGCTGGCGATGATTGTGACTTTACTGGCGATGATTGTAACTTTACTAACGACGATTGTGACTTCGCTGGCGATGATTGTGACTTGACTGACGACGAGTGTGACTTTACTGGCGATGATTGTAACTTTACTGGCGATGATTGTGACTTTACTGGCGATGATTGTGACTTTACTGACGACGATTGTGACTTTCCTGGCGATGATTGTGATTTTACTGGTTATGAATGTGACTTTACTGACGACGAGTGTGCCTTTACTGGCGATGATTGTGACTTTACTGACGACGAGTGTGCCTTTACTGGCGATAATTGTGACTTTACTGACGACGATTGTGACTTTAAATGGCGATGATTGTGACTTGACTGGCGATGATTGTGACTTGACTGACGACGATTGTGACTTTACTAGCGATGATTGTGACTTCTCTGGCAGTGATTGTGACTTTAGTGACAGTGATTTTAAGTTTAATAATGATGATGACTGTTTCAGAAGACAATTTGGAGAGAGGGAGAAGATTGATAGATAGATAGATATATAGAAAGAGAGAGAGAGAGAGAGAGAGAGAGAGAGAGAGAGAGAGAGAGAGAGAGAGAGAGAGAGAGAGAGAGAGAGAGAGAAATAGAGAAGATGGCAGCAGAAATAGAAAGACGGAGAGATAGACAAAACGATATGTAATAGATAAAGGTGAACAGACAGTTTGATAGTCAGGTAATTAGAAAAAGAGACACGAAAAGTCAAACAGGCAGGCAGACAGACAGAGAGAGACAGACAGATATAGAGAGAGTTAGTGAGAGACAGACAAAGAGAGAGAAAGAGACAGAGAGAAAGACAGAGACAGAAAGAGAGGAGAAAGAGATAAAGATAGAGACAGAGATAGAGAGAAAGAAAGAGTGAGAGACGTAGAGATAAATAAATAGATAGAGAGAGGGTGAGAGAGATAGAGAGAGATATAGAGAGAAAGAGTGAGAGAAAGAAAGAGACAGAGAGAGTGAGAGTTAGAAAAATAGATTGAGAGAGATAGAGGTAGAGAGAGAGAGAGTGAGTGAGAGAGATAGACAGAGAGAGATAAAGATAGGCAAAGAGAGAGAGAGAGAGTGAGAGAGATAAAAATAGACAGAGATAGAGATAGAAAGAGAGATAGACAGAGAGATAAAGAGAGAGATAGGCAGAGAGACTAAAGAGATAGGGACAGATAGAGATAGAAAGAGATAGAGATAGATATAGTGAGAGAGAGATAGAGAGAGAGAGTAAGAGAGATAGATAGAGATAGAGAGAGGTAGAGATAGAGAGATAGAGAGAGATAGAGATAGAAAGAAAGAGAAAGCAAGAGAGATAGAGAAATAGAGAGAGTAATATTTCTTGCGCGGCGTTAGACCAAAAATAATTTCCCTAAAGAACTCCGATTATAATCACATTTTCAGATTTTACACCAAAGGAAAAGAAAGTAATTATAATAAAGGGGAAATTGCTGTGTACTTTCCCGCAAATTGCCGTGCACTTTTAAGGGGACATTGCCAGGCGGTAATGGTGACGCGGAGTTTAAGTACGGTAAAAAAATTAATTTGTCCTCAGATTCATCAAAATTGCATACAGGGCGAGACAAATGGTTTGACGTCTCTGCTTCTATGATCTCATTCAGACGATTGAAATTCAAAGAGACAAAAAGGTTTTTTTTCGGGCCTTGTTTTATTGTCATGCTTTTTAATTTTTTTTTTTTTTTTTTTTTTGGCATCTATTCTAGACCGCCAAAGCGTCAAAATTAGCACAATACCGAAGAAGAGGTGACGAAATGGAAAAATCAGATAATTCTATTCTTGCTTATCTATTTTGAATTTCCTTTACGACGCTTATTAAAAGGTTATCAATTCTGGCCAAAAGTGCCTTAAAATAACCTCCCCTTTTACAATCCAGATTTTAACCACTTTTATTTTTAACCATGATGACAATGGATGTTTCAAAAGAGTTATAAATAGATTTGGACTTTAACGAAAATTAGCTAACTTTTCTTGTTGACGGGCCGCTACGTGTTTATCAGTCTGTACTTTAGTGCGCTCAGTATAACGTTACGCCAAATCTTAACACATAGTTCAAAAACGGATTAAATACTGAGAGAAAACGTGACCATTTAATCCAAAAATTCCAATCTATTTTGTTGATCCACTCTCCCTCCCACACTTTCTTTGTTTTTCTTCTTGTTCTTTCTTCAATTTATAAAACCTTACACTGCTGCGTCACTTATTTGTTTCATTTCTTTTTCTTACTCTGCCTCTCTCTCTCTCTCTAACTCTATCTCTCTGTTTGCTTGTCTGTTTGTATGTTTGTCTGTCTGTCTGTCTGCTTCCCCACTCTCTCTCTCCCTCTCTCTCTTTCTCCCTCCCTCTATCTCCCCCCTCTCTCTCCTCCTCCTATCTCTCTCCCTCCCTCTCTCATTCTCTTTCTTTCTCTTCCTTCCTCTCTCTCTTTACCCGTCTCTTTCTCTCCCTCTCTCTCCCTTTTGTCTCTCCCTCTTTCTCTCCCTTCCCCCCATCATTCTCTCTCTCTCTATTTGATCTATTAATCGAATGCCCCCCCCCCCTCTCTCATCTATCTCTTTGAACACAGCTTAAAAATTCGTTTTCAATAATTATATTACAATCATACCTGTCCGCTTCCCTTAAATGCCTTTCTACCTCTTTCTCCCCCTCTTTCTCACACTTCTTCTATTTCTCTCTGCCTGTTTCTCTCTCTCTCTCTCTCTCTCTCTCTCTCTCTCTCTCTCTCTCTCTCTCTCTCCCTCTCTCTCTTCCTCTCTTTCTCCCCCCCCCCCCCCCCATCTGTTTATCTATCTCTTCCTCTCTTTCTCCCTTTCCCCCCTTCTCTCTCTCTCTCTCTCTCTCTCTCTCTCTCTCTCTCTCTCTCTCTCTCTCTCTCTTTCCTTACCCCCTCCACCTTCATTTTCTAACTACTTTTCCCCGAATTTCTCTCCCCCCCCTCCCCTCTCACGTGCACTATGCCCTTAATCTCCCCAGCGAAGCGATGTGCCAAGGTTATACAAAACTGCTGACAACCTTGGATCGCCTGACGTGCCCCTCCCTCCAATAACGTGGCTATCAAAATAGAATTATTGTAGCGTCTGACCTTGTCAGGGCCTGCCGATACTGAGGTAATGTTACAGCTAGAGATAGAGGACAACGGATGGATTCCCCCCCCCCCCCCCCCCTCATACCTCCAGCAGCACCCCATACACTTACACAGACACTACTCCCCCCTTTCCTCTTTTCCCCGTCCTTTATCTCTTTATTTCCACCATACGCGACAAAGAATAGTGTATAATGACCTCTGCCCTATTACTCTATTACCAACACTGACACGTCCACTACAGTATATTGGTTATTTTCTTCTCACTCAATCCTCCCAGACTGTCTTTTTCTCTCCTCCCTACCACCACCACCTGTGTCTGTTTTTCAGAACAGAGTCTGTTCTTCCTTCTTCTTCTCTATCTATTACCCTTTTTTTAACTCGCTCGCTCTTGCATTTGCTCTGTCACTGATGAAGGCCGTGATAATAATGTTGATAACGATATGATGATGATGATGATGATGATGATGAGGATGATGATGATGATGATGATGATGATGATGATGATGATGATGGTGTGAAAAAATATTTTTCAACGGCAACGTTGATGATAAACGAAAATATGATTATCATAACGATAACATGGGATGACAAATCGCTGTTGGCGCTGACCAAAAGTGACCACTCTAAGATCTGGAGTGTCCTTGCAGCTGTGGTCAGCTCAAAATCCACGCTGCCCAGCACTGAGTCCAGCCGGTCCAGCGAACCAATTTACATTATTCGAAAAAAAGCATTGCGTCCTCTTGAATTAATTAATGGATGGACTTTATCAATAGTGAAGGAAAGAAACAGTTACATTCTTCACCAGTTGCCAAACGGTCGAAGGTTAGTACTCTATGGGGCTCTTCTTATGCTTAAAAAATTTATGCATGTCATGTATATCTGCTCGGCAGCTGTCCGGTAAAGTAGATTTATGCACAACTTAACTGTTTTTTTAACTGTCCACCTTTTTTATAACCATTTCAGGGGGAGGAAAAGATAGAATATCGAATGAAAGGAGGTGTTGTTCACATTAGCTATCGCCCCTCCCCTCATCTCTCTCTCTCTCTCTCTCTCTCTCTCTCTCTCTCTCTCTCTCTCTCTCTCTCCATCTCTCTTTCTTTCTCTCTCCGTAAGTATCATTCTATCTCTATCTTTAAATCTCCCCTCTCTCTCTCTCTCTCTCTCTCTCTCTCTCTCTCTCTCTCTCTCTCTCTCTCTCTCTCTCTCTCTCTCTCTCTCTGACTTTCCCAATTCAGTCCAAAAAACACCTTATGACAAGGCTCACCCAGTTACCGACTAGCTGGTAGATCAGCCGGAATCCATGTTTTGAAAGCATGAAGATCAGGTACGATAATCAATTATTGCAGAGTCTACTCCTTACATGACGCCAGAAAAAAAAAAAAAAACAACTAAAAAAAAAAAGCAAAACCCATCCGATTTCTTTCGAGATATGACTTGGTTTCAGAACTTCAAAACTTTTTTTTAAATGCAACATATTCAAGCCTCCCTTATCATATTTTGTTTTTAAAGCCAGCAAAAAAAAAAAAAAAAAAAAAAAAAAAAAAAAAGAAAACCGCAAAAGAAAAAAAAAATCAAGACAAAAAACAAACAAAAAAAAAAAAAAAAAAAAAATAAAAAAAAAAAAGAACAAAAAACAAACGCATATATTTTGATTACTGTCCATCATCATTTTCTTTCCTATGGACATTCTGACGGTGATAGCCAATTTAGTGCATGAAATCAAATTTTGAACTGGTCTCACAAAGTCAGAAAAGTCATTCCGTTCAAAGAATGACTCTGCACTTTATACAACCTTTCAATGCATCCTTCACCTTTGACTCCAGCTTATTGCGCAGTATCCAATCAATACCGGACTGTCTTGCGCAGAAGCGCCTGGATATTTTCTCGAACAATGACGGTAGCCATATTGGCCAGGATATGTCCATTGAGGCAAATCTGTAAATCAAGTACACCGAGTTTTTTGTTTGTTTTGTTTTGCTTGTTTGTTTAGTTTTGTTTTCATTTATGGGTGATTGTATATGTTAACGATACAGGCAGATACTATACTCTTAATGTATTAAAAAAACGGGTTTATTGGGTAAACGGTCTAAATCTCAATAATTCTTAGGAAAACGAATAGGACAGAAAACTAGCAAAAAGATCATGGATAGAGGGAGAGAGAGAGAGAGAGAGAGAGGGAGAGAGAGAGAGAGAGAGAGAGAGAGAGAGAGAGAGAGAGAGAGAGAGAGAGAGAGAGAGAGAACGACACAGACAGGGAGACAGTGAGAGGACGAAGGAAAGAGAGAAGATAAGAGATTCAGAGAGAGAGAGAGAGTGACGTTCAGAGAGACAGAGTGAGAGAGTGAGGTCGAGAGAGACAGAGCGAGAAAGAGAGGATAAGAGAGAAAGATAGACAGAGAAACAGAAAAAGAGCCAGAGAGAGACAGAGAGAGAGGGCAAGAGAAAAGAGAGACAGAGAAACAAAGAAAGAGAGAGAGAGAGAGAGAGAGAGAGAGAGAGAGAGAGAGAGAGAGACAGAGAGAGAGAGAGAGAGAGAGAGAGAGAGAGAGAGACAGACAGACAGAGAGAGATAGAGAGAGAGAGAAAAGCGGAGAAAAGGGCGGGATTGAGGGGGGGGGGGGGGTTGTTCAGAGGATAAAGGAAGGCGTTATGAAGGGAGGCCTGACCGTTCAGGGGAGATATTACACCGCTGAGCTATTCTCAGCCCCAAACTACATCACATTACGTGTTGAGAGAAGGGTGCGTCTGACCCATGGTCTGACCCCGACCACCGAGCTAAAAGGATAGAAAATACCTGGAGACCTAAGCAGCTAGCGCGTCGCACTTGGTGATCTGCAGGACAACTCAGTCCCGGAGGTTCATTAGGTAGAAACCTTAGGACTCATTCAGTCACTTTAGTTGGTATGGAGAGCCAAAAAAAAAAAATGGAAACTTTGACTAAGATGTACTCTAGAGCTGTTGCGTAGAGATCGTTATGTGGTTTGTGTTTGTGACATTTGCGGTAACGTTGCGCCTTGCTTTTTTCACACCATCTCTGTCTTTATGTAACATTCTCTATCTCTGTGTGTCTGTGTGTCTGTTTATCTCTCCTTTTCTCTTTCTCCATAAGTATCACTCTGTCTCTGCCTTTAAATCACCTCTCTGTCTCTCCTCTCTGTCTGTCTGTCTGTCTCTCTCTCTGTATCATTCTCTCTCTGTCTCTCTGTCTCTCTGTCTCTCTCTCTCTCTCTGACTTTCCCAATCCAAACACCTTATGACCAGGCTCACTCAGTTACCAGCTAGCTAGTAGACCAGCCGGAATCAATGTTTTTTTAGATATGATAATCAATTGTATAGAATGCTGCTTACGTGAGGCCAAAAAAAAAAAAAAAAAAATACCCCCCCCCCACCCCACCGCCCGAAAAAACAAAAGCAAAACAACAACAACAATAAAACCCTCACAAAAAAAAAGAAAAAAAAATCCTTTTGGATCCTTTATAATTACAAAGTTATCCTCAAAGTGGGGTGTTTTTCTTCTTTCTATTTGGATTTTCTCTCTCTCTCTCTCTGTCTCTCTCTGTCTCTCTCTCACTTCTCTCTTTATCTCTTTCTCCCTCTCGACCCTCTCCTCTCGCTCTGTTTTTAGTACCTCTCAATGTTTATTTCGCTTTCTGAAGATCTATATCTTTCCTTCCCTCCCTATCTTTCTACCGATTTTATCTCCTTTTCAGTTGCCAGTGAGCCACAGTTTTCCTCTTCTCTCTGCTCTGCAATAAATAATAATAATAATAATAATAATAATAATAATAATAATAATAATAATAATAATAATAATAATAATAATAATAATAATAATAATAATAATAATAATAATAATAATAATAATAATAATAATAATAATAATAATAATAATAATAATAATAATAATTATGATGATGATGATGATGATAATAAAATAATAATAGTAATGATAAAAATAATAATAATAATAATAATAATAATAATAATAATAATAATAATAATAATAATAATAATAATAATAATAATAATAATAATAAGAAGAAGAAGAAGAAGAAGAAGAAGAAGAAGAAGAAGAAGAAGAAGAAGAAGAAGAAGAAGAAGAAGAAGAAGAAGAAGAAGAAGAAGGACAACAACAACAACAACAACAACAACAACAACAACAACAACAAAGAAAGAAAAATAACAACAGCAAAAACAGATTCAAGCGCCAAGCAAAGCTATTAACCAAAATTAATCTATTTCTCACACGCTTAATAACTAGTGACCATTCAGAATGGTTTTTTAAAGTACGATTTCTATTTTGGTCTGGAAACTGTAAAAAAAAAGAAAAACCTGGCCAAAAAATCTATAACTTCCTTGATGGGCTCATCGCGACAGTCCTGTGTAAAAGTACTGTACTTGTGGTGTTCGGGCCTTGCAGACGGTCTAGGTCGTCGGGCAGCTGGCCAAGGTCATAGCCAAGGTCAGACTGTTTGCCAAGCTGGCTCCGGATTGAGTAATCGGTGCGTAAGTTTATCTAAACTGCTGGTCCCTGGCTCTGGCTGGCTCTCACTGGCTCTCACTTGTTGGCTGGGTTGGAGCGGACGTCTCTCTCTCTCTCTCTCTCTCTCTCTCTCTCTCTCTCTCTCTCTCTCTCTCTCTCTCTCTCTCTCTCTCTCTCTCAATCTCCCTCTCTCTCTCTCTCTCAATCTCCCTCTCTCTCGCTCTCTGTTTCTAACTCTCTTTCTCTCCCTTTTTTCTTCTCTCTCTCTCTCTCTCTCTCTTTTCTGTCTCATATACTCTCCCTCTCCCTATCTCCCTGTCTGTCTGTCTGTCTGTCTGTCTGTCTGTCTGTCTGTCTCTCTCTCTCTCTCTCTCTCTCTCTCTCTCTCTCTCTCTCTCTCTATATATATATATATATATATATATATAAACATAATTATATAATCCCTATTTTTCGCACTCACACATATATTCGACAAAATCTAGTTGAAGGGAGCTGGAAACAACCTTCACATTGTAAAGTTTGGGAAGGAAGAGAAAAAAAGAGAAAGAGGAAGTACAAAGCGAGAAATACAAAATGTTATAGATGTGGAGAACAATAGATGGATGAGGTTCCAGAGCAGAACAAGAAATAATAATAATAATAATAATAATAATAATAATAATAATAATAATAATAATAATAATAATAATAATAATAATAATAACAATAACAACAAAAATAATAATAATAATAATAATAATAATAATAATAATAATAATAATAATAATAATAATAATAATAATAATAATAACAACAACAACCACAACAACAACAACAACAACAACAATAATAATAATAATAATAATAATAATAATAATAATAATAATAATAATAATAATAATAATAATAATAATAACAATAATAATAATAATAATAATAATAATAATAATAATAATAATAATAATAATAATAATAATAATAATAATAATAATAATAATAATAATAATAACAATAATAATAATAATAATAATAATAATAATAATAATAATAATAATAATAATAATAATAATAATAATAATAATAATAATAATAATAATAATAATAACAACAACAATGAAGAAGAGGAGGAAGAAAATTAAGATGCGAATGATGATGAAGATGATGATGATGACGATGGGGGTGATGTTGACGTCAACGATGATGATGGTGACGATGATGATGATGATGATGATGGCTAAGATGAGGAAGAGGAATTGCTGGATAGAAAGAGAAGGAAGAATAATATCATCCGGAAGTATTTTTAGGTCTATCAAAAAGTGTGACAAGTAAGAGGCAGGGCTGGTTCCATGAGAAAAGAGAGACACGAGGATAATAATATAGAAAGAGAAAGATCGAGGTATAAAGAGAGAGAGAGAGAGAGAGAGAGAGAGAGAGAGAGAGAGAGAGAGAGAGATATGATAGATAGATAGATAAATAGAGAGAGAGAGATAGATAGAGATAGATAGATAGATAGATAAATAGAGAGAGAGAGAGAGAGAGAGAGAGAGAGAGAGAGAGAGAGAGAGAGAGAGAGAGAGAGCAGAGCACTTCCAGTAGGCGTGTGGGAGCGAATAAACTCGCTTAGATCGAGGTGTAAAGGCAGGGAATGGGAGGGCCTAGGAGAAGGGGACGTTGGAAGGTAAAAGGTTACTAGATTACAACACAAAAAAGTCATGATATGATTGGAAGTTAAAAAAAAAAAATTCATAGATTGGATCTAAATAAAGTGCGAATTGTAGGGTAAAGGATTTAACCCGCTTAATCTACCTGGAGTGTGAGCCTCTTGACAATACACTCGTGACGTCACTTCTAAGCGACATTTCCAGAACTTATTGAAAATTTTGTCCTTAGTCTCGAAACACTTTTGCGATCTTAAACAATGGTAAAATAATAATTTGTTTAGAACCACTTACCTTTTTGTTGTTAAGGGGATGTGACATCATGACAACCTCTGCCTATTGAGAGTGTGCAACCGTCATGTTTGTGTGTTAATGCAGTGATTGTAAGTATTTCTTGCAATACATCTTGAAATCCGAAGAACTTTCGGCCACAGGTTCGAAGAGTGCTGGCTCCTGTGGAGTGTGGATGGGAAATCCCATTTTAGGTGCTATCTGTCTGACTCTCGGATAGATTTCTGTTTTGTTTCGTCTTGATCTACGGGTGAGATTTATTGATTTAAAAAAAAAACACACACACACAAAACATTAATTAAAAAAAAATAATAATAAAAGAAAACAGTCACTAAAACAAATTATTTGACTTTAGTCCAAATTGAAAGACCATTGTCTTAATACCTTTAAACATTCAATCAAATTCAACGAAAAGATGACATAACAACAAAACAAAAAAAATAAATAAAGGCAAGCAGCTGAAGCAGAACTGATGAGGCGCAATCAGAGAGAAACGCTCAAACGGGTTGGGCCGAGAAGAAAGAGAGACAAACTTTTTTTAAAGTTGGAAATTTTGATTTTGATAACGTACAGAGATAGAGAGGCAAAGTTATATCTCAGAATTCCAATGCCATTGTGACCAGAGTCCTGCTGCAAATAATTTAATGGAGAGAAGCACCAGGGTCGTGTTTGAAGATATCTAAAATTGGTAACTGGCTTAAGGTCCTCCAGTTTTCCTGCAAGGAGGATGAGGGTGTGAGATGGTGAAGAGTGGTCTGTTCAAAGCGAAACTCTATGGAAAACGTCAGGAAACCATCTGTCAAGCGGCTGTAAAGAAAGAATCAACCTCGGCTTGTGCCACGTGGCTCACAGACAAATTGGTCATTTACAGACCAACCCAGCTGATTGCACCTGACCTGTGGTCATACCAGCAAGTGCACCAGATTTGCACGGGGTTCAGACAACTGGTCAGTGCCGCTTTGGACGGGCAAAACTGAGGTTCTGCTTTCAAATCCCGGCTGGTCCTATCTGATGCCAGGCTGGAATCTTAAACATCGGTCCGTACACTAATGATTGAGGGGAATCTACCAGTCACCTGTCACATCGGTCCCTACACTAAGGTTTGAAGGGGAATCTACTAGTCACCTGTCACATCGGTCCCTACACTAAGGTTTGAAGGGGAATCTACTAGTCACCTGTTACATCGGTCCCTACACTAAGGTTTGAGGGGAATCTACTAGTCACCTGTTACATCGGTCTCTACACTAAGGTTTGAGGGGAATCTACTAGTCACCTGTTACGTCGGTCTCTACACTAAGGTTTGAGGGCGAACCTACTAGTCACCTGTCACATCGGTCTCTACACTAAGGTTTGAGGGCGAATCTACTAGTCACCTGTTATATCAGTCCGCACACTAAGGTTTGAGGGGAATCTACTAGTAACCTGTTACGTCGGTCCGTACACTAAGGTTTGAGGGGAATCTACTAGTCACCTGTCACATCGGTCCCTACACTAAAGTTTGAGGGGAATCTACTAGTCACCTGTTACATCGGACCGCACACTAAGGTTTGAGGGGAATCTACTAGTCATTTGTTACATCGGACCGCACACTAAGGTTTGAGGGGAATCTACTAGTCACCTGTTACATTGGTCTCTACACTAAGGTTTGAGGGGAATCTACTAGTCACCTGTTATATCGGTCCGTACACTAAGGTTTGAGGGGAATCTACTAGTCACCTGTTATATCGGTCCGTACACTAAGCTTTGAGGGGAATCTACTAGTCACCTGTTATATCGGTCCGTACACTAAGGTTTGAGGGGAATCTACTAGTCACCTGTTACATCGGTCCGTACACTAAGGTTTGAGGGGAATCTACCAGTCACCTGTCACATCGGACCGCACACTAAGGTTTGAGGGGAATCTACTAGTCGCCTGTTATATCTGTCCGTACACTAAGGTTTGAGGGGAATCTACTAGTCACCTGTTACATCGGTCCGTACACTAAGGTTTGAGGGGAATCTACTAGTCACCTGTTACATCGGTCCGTACACTAAGGTTTGAGGGGAATCTACTAGTCACCTGTTACATCGGTCCGTACACTAAGGTTTGAGGGGAATCTACTAGTCACCTGTTACATCGGTCCGTACACTAAGGTTTGAGGGGAATCTACTAGTCACCTGTTACATCGGTCCGTACACTAAGGTTTGAGGGGAATCTACTAGTCACCTGTTACATCGGTCCGTACACTAAGGTTTGAGGGGAATCTACTAGTCACCTGTTACATCGGTCCGTACACTAAGGTTTGAGGGGAATCTACTAGTCTCCTGTTAAATCAGTCCGTACACTAAGGTTTGAGGGGAATCTACTAGTCACCTGTTACATCGGTACGTACACTAAGGTTTGAGGGGAATCTACTAGTCACCTGTTACATCGGTCCCTACACTAAAGTTTGAGGGGAATCTACTAGTCACCTGTTACATCGGTACGTACACTAAGGTTTGAGGGGAATCTACTAGTCACCTGTTACATCGGTACGTACACTAAGGCTTGAGGGGAATCTACTAGTCACCTGTTACATCGGTCCGTACACTAAGGTTTGAGGGGAATCTACTAGTCACCTGTTATATCGGTCCGTACACTAAGGTTTGAGGGGAATCTACTAGTCACCTGTTACATCGGTCCGTACACTAAGGTTTGAGGGGAATCTACTAGTCACCTGTTACATCGGTCCGTACACTAAGGTTTGAGGGGAATCTACTAGTCACCTGTTACATCGGTCCGTACACTAAGGTTTGAGGGGAATCTACTAGTCACCTGTTACATTGGTCTCTACACTAAGGTTTGAGGGGAATCTACTAGTCACCTGTTTCATCGGTCCGTACACTAAGGTTTGAGGCGAATCTACTAGTCACCTGTTACATCGGTCCGTACACTAAGGTTTGAGGGGAATCTACTAATCACCTGTTACATCGGTCCGTACACTAAGGTTTGAGGGGAATCTACTAGTCACCTGTTACATCGGTCCGTACACTAAGGTTTGAGGGGAATCTACTAGTCACCTGTTACATCGGTCCGTACACTAAGGTTTGAGGGGAATCTACTAGTCACCTGTTACATCGGTCCGTACACTAAGGTTTGAGTTGAATCTACTAGTCACCTGTTACATCGGTCCGTACACTAAGGTTTGAGGGGAATCTACTAGTCACCTGTCACATCGGTACGTACACTAAGGTTTGAGGGGAATCTACTAGTCACCTGTTACATCGGTCCGTACACTAAGGTTTGAGGGGAATCTACTAGTCACCTGTTACATCGGTCCGTACACTTAGGTTTGAGGGGAATCTACTAGTCACCTGTTACATCGGTCCGTACACTAAGGTTTGAGGGGAATCTACTAGTCACCTGTTATATCGGTCCGTACACTAAGGTTTGAGGGGAATCTACTAGTCACCTGTAACATTCCTTCTTTAATTGCGTTCCTTTGCCATGTATATTTATTGCAGCCTGAAAACGCCAATCGTTCAAGAATGATACTAAAACAAACAAAAACAAAACAAAAAAAAAAGACAAGAGCCAAAAAAAGACAACCAGTCTTTCATTCCCAGAAATTTTGAACATTTCTCCCGATCTGTGCTCCGTTAGTTGAAGTTTCAAGCAACCAATAATTGCGTTACAAAAAAAAAACAACAAACAAAACAAAACAAAAAAAACAAAAAAAAAAACACCAAAAAAAAATAAATAAAAACCAAACTAACAAAACAAAACAAAACACAAAATTCGATTTGCTCGGTCAGTTGAAGCTTCAAGCATATAATTTTTTTTTTATTTTGCGTTCAGGGTAACCGAATCTCTGTCACACTGTGCTGCCACTGCTTGTAATGCTTTGAATGCTTTTTTTTTTTATTAAAAAACTGATTTATTTCGCACATACGTAAAGGAGGAAAGGTCAACGTCTGCTCAAGGACATGGCGGGCTGACGCAGCCAGGCGTGCTGATAACCAGTCACAGAACTGTGCCAATCTGAGGCAGCGCTCTACCGGAACCAGGCAGGCTAGAGCATTATCTTCGTCTGCTGATATTCCATACCCACTCTGTGAATTAATGAGCCGATAAAAGTGGTTAAACAAAAACTGGCACACGATAGAAGCAAACGTCCTGTTAAAACCTGACAATTGTTAGAAAAGAATGATTGCAAGTTATTGCTCTCTCTCTCTCTCTCTCTCTCTCTCTCTCTCTCTCTCTCTCTCTCTCTCTCTCTCTCTCTCTCTCTCTCTCTCTCTCTTTTCATTTCTCTTTTTTTCTCAGTTTCCCTCTAACTTTCTTGCTCTTCCTAATTATTTCCCTCCCTTGAAAAAATATACCCTCTCTCACCCTCTTTATCCCTGTCTTTTTCCCTCAATACTCTGTTGTTTCTTTTTAAAATTTTCAATACATCTATCTTTCTCTGCCTGCCTATCTGTCTGTCTGTCTCTCTGTCTGTCTGTCTCTCTCCGTCTGTCTGCCTGTCTAACTGTCTGCCTGTCTCTCTTCTTCTCCTCTCTCTCTCTCTCTCTCTCTCTCTCTCTCTCTCTCTCTCTTTCTCTCTTTTTTCCTTTTTTTCTCTCCTCCAATGTTTTGTTTTTTCTTTAAGAGGGATTTAATATTTTCTCTTATTTTTTGTAGGTCTTTTTCTTTGATATATTTTTTATCTGAAAAACAAACGTCGAATTTCCGAGATGTCTCTGTGTCCCTCATAAACTCCTACGCATTTCATAACGTCTCCCCTCTCTATAATTATTTCTTCAGCCTTGGGACTAGCACTTAAGAGGGGCACCACTAGCACTTGGGAGGGGCATCACTAGTACTTGAGAGGGGCATCCCTAGCACTTAAGAGAGGTATCACTTGCACTTAAGAGAGGTATCACTAGCACTTAAGAGATGTATCACTAGCACTTAAGAGGGGTATCACTAGCACTTAAGAGGGGCACCACTAGCACTTGAGAGGGGCACCACTAGCACTTGAGAGGGGCACCACTAGCACTTGAGAGGGGCACCACTAGCACTTGAGAGGGGCACCACTAGCACTTAAGAGGGGCATCACTAGCACTTGAGAGGGGCATCACTAGCACTTAAGAGAGGTATCACTAGCACTTAAGAGAGGTATCACTAGCACTTAAGAGCGGCATCACTAGCACTTGAGAGGGGTATCACTAGCACTTAAGAGAGGTATCACTAGCACTTAAGAGAAGTATCACTAGCACTTGAGAGGGGTATCACTAGCACTTAAGAGAGGTATCACTAGCACTTAAGAGGGGTATCACTAGCACTTAAGAGGGGCATCACTAGCACTTAAGAGAGGTATCACTAGCACTTAAGAGAGGTATCACTGGCACTTAAGAGAGGTATCTCTAGCACTTAAGAGAGGTATCTCTAGCACTTAAGAGAGGTATCTCTAGCACTTAAGAGGGCCACCACTAGCACTGCTTCTCAGCCTGGCATGATTAAGATTTAAATATGAAGAACAAAAGCTTTTATTTCAATCCCGGTCTGAGTAAATAATAATAAAAAAAGGTATACGAATTCTTAAAAAAAGTTCTAATTAACTTTAACTTACTTTAAAAGGGGGAACAACTATCATCAAACTTTGAACCAAGAGTCGTATGAAAATTTAAAGTTTACAGTTGAAATTATAAAAAGAATTTATTCATGGTATAGAAAAGATCATTAATGAAAGCAACCTGAGGATGAAAAACCAGATATACAGGCAAATAGTCACAGAGTCATAGATCATAGACAGGGAGATGTAATTATTATTCAGCAATTGAAAAAAAAGTAGAGAACTTTTTTTTTTTTTTTTTTTTTTGGGGGGGGGGGGGGGCTTAAATAAAAGAAGTTGAATTAAAGTCATTTTAAAATGTGACCACATATAGATTGTTAAAAATAAGGCAAGTAAAGACCTTCAAGTTATTAGAGCAATTCAGACTGAGTATGCTATATAAATATATTTATATAAGCTAAACAGGAATCATCTGAATGATCAGTTTTAAAGCGTCTAAAAATAAAATAAAAAACCCCCCATAAATTGGAAAATAAATCCGATGGGTAACTAGTTTGTTAACCTGAGTTAACATTTAGAGGTTTGCACTCAACTTGTTAACAGTTTCCGCTGATCCGTGCCTGGCGCTGCGTTCACATGCCAGGTCGGTGACCTCCAGATCGAAACCCAGGTAGATCATTGAGTCTTGCAGAGGTAGCTAGAAACAGCCTCTTCTTGCGTTCATTTATTTAGTTGATTTATTGCGTGCATTTGTGTGTGTACTACTTGCAAGTTGAAAAATACAGATAGATTAGAACTTATATTTAAAATAATAAAAAGAGATAAGGCTAGGGGTAAGAGATGTGGAGAAAATAGTAAACAGAAGAAAGAGAGAGAGAGAGACAGAGAGAGAGAAAGAGAGAGAGAGAGAGAGAGAGAGAGAGAGAGAGAGAGAGAGAGAGAGAGAGAGAGAGAGAGAGAGAGAAATAGTGAAAAGAATTTAAGAAATAAAGGAGAAAGAGAGAGAGAGAGAGAGAGAGAGAGAGAGAGAGAGAGAGAGAGAGAGAGAGAGAGAGAGAGAGAGAGAGAAGCCTAGAGAGCATTGACCGTTTCTAGGTCATGCTGACCTATTTACAAATCAGTGGGGTCAACGAGGTCACAGAGACCAGCCAATCTAAGAAGAAAATCTGAGGGGGACAGGACCAGTAGAGTACTATAGTGAGGCAGAATCAAACAGCTGGGTAGGGGGGGGGGGAGGGGGGTCGTGGCCAGGTCTGGGGAGGAAAGGAGAGAGAGCCAGAGCGAAAAGAGAGAGAGAGAAAGGGAGAGAGAAGAGAGAGAGAAAGGGAAAGAGAGAGGAGAGAGAGGGAGAGAGAGAGAGAGAGAGAGAATGGGAGAGAGAAGAGTGAGAGAGAGAAGAGAGAGAGAAAGGGAAAGAGAGAGGAGAGAGAGGGAGAGAGAGAGAGACAGAGAGAATGGGAGAGAGAAGAGTGAGAGAGAAAAGAGAGAGAGAGGGAGAGAGAAATGGAGAGAGAAGAGAGAGAGAACGAGAGAGAAGAGTGAGAGCGAAGGAGAGGGAGAGAGAGAGAAAAAGAGAGGAGAGAGAGAGAGAGAGAGAGAGAGAGAGAGAGAGAGAGGAGAGAGAGAGATACAAAATGGTATCAAACTTTAAGCGGAAACGACAGTTGTCTAGAGAAACAAGAGCGATGAGGATGGAGAGAAAAAGAAAGAGGTTCGCGAATTAGAATTAGCGTAAAATCACTTTGGGTGGGCAGAGAAAAAGTGAGAAAAAAATTAAAAAGTCTGAACATGAGCTAAGAAAATAATTATGCAAACAGGAAAGCGGAGAAAGTTCATCTCAACATGCGCACACATACACACACACACACACACATATATATATATATATATATATATATATAGTTTATACAGCAACGAAAAATTAGAGGATGGTTTTTTTCCTTCATGGAAGTCATAAAAGTTATTACGGTCAGGAAGTAAATAATAATTATATTTACCTTGGTAGAGTTCTCGTTTGGCAAGTATAAGGTGGTGTTTTGGATTCTTGACTGAGTCATCTGGAAGCAGTAGTAGAGAGAGAGAGAGAGAGAGAGAGAGAGAGAGAGAGACAGAGACACAGAGAGAGACAGAGACAGAGACAGAGACACACAGAGATGGATAGATAGAGAGACAGAGAGGGACATCGACAGAGTGAGAGACAGAGACAGAGAGGGAGAGACAGAGACAGAGACAGAGACACACAGAGATGGATAGATAGAGAGACAGAGAGGGACATCGACAGAGTGAGAGACAGAGACAGAGAGGGAGAGACAGAGACAGAGACAGAGACACACAGAGATGGATAGATAGAGAGACAGAGAGGGACATCGACAGTGTGAGAGACAGAGACAGAGAGGGAGAGACAGAGACAAAGACAGAGACACACAGAGATGGATAGATAGAGAGACAGAGAGGGACATCGACAGAGAGAGAGACAGAGACAGAGAGGGAGAGACAGAGACAGAGACAGAGACACACAGAGATGGATAGATAGAGAGACAGAGAGGGACATCGACAGAGAGAGAGAGACAGAGACAGAGAGGGAGAGACAGAGACAGAGACAGAGACACACAGAGATGGATAGATAGAGAGACAGAGAGGGACATCGACAGAGAGAGAGAGAGAGAGACAGAGAGACAGAGAGGGAGAGAGAAACAGAGACAGACACAGAGAGATGGATAGATAGAGAGAAAGAGAGGGTGGGGGGTGTTAGGAAAGAGGTATTGAAATAAAAAGACTCTACTGTAAATAGTATGATAGATAGAAAGATATATATATATATATACAAACAGACAAATGCATATATATATATATATATATATATATATATATATATATATATAAGATAAGTTGAAAAGAAAATGGATAAATAAATAAATAGATAGATAGATAGATAGATAGATAGATAGATTGATAGATAGATAGATAGTTAGGTAGATAAATAGATAGACAGATAGATAGACAGACAAATGGAGTGGTCAATAAATCAATAGAACAAGGCGGAAAAAAAATAAAAGAATCAACAAAAGTCGTCACTGTAAAAATATAACAAAGAGCGTGAGTGGTAATTGACCAATCAGACCTGGCGATATATCCACAGCATTGTTCCGTCTACAGAGGACAAAACAGGTTCGATGACCTAGCGCTGACCACACCAGGGTGGCCTTCCACCCAACCACAGACCAATACTGTGAGTTCTGAAAGAAAGATCTAGAACTAGGACAACGATCTAGCGAGCCGAGGTTCATGGCATTGTCTACATGGTTGCACTGTAGCTGGGCAAGCCTAGCCAGGCATTAGAATGATGGCCTGCCAATAGCTGAGGCAAGCCTAGCCAGGCATTAGAATGATGGCCTGCCAATAGCTGAGGCAAGCCTAGCCAGGCATTAGAATGATGGCCTGCCAATAGCTGAGGCAAGCCTAGCCAGGCATTAGAATGATGGCCTGCCAATAGCTGAGGCAAGCCTAGCCAGGCATTAGAATGATGGCCTGCCAATAGCTGAGGCAAGCCTAGCCAGGCATTAGAATGATGGCCTGCCAATAGCTGAGGCAAGCCTAGCCAGGCATTAGAATGATGGCCTGCCAATAGCTGGGCAAGCCTAGCCAGGCATTAGAATGATGGCCTGCCGATAGCTGAGGCAAGCCTAGCCAGGCATTATAATGATGGCCTGCCAATAGCTGGGCAAGCCTAGCCAGGCATTAGAATGATGGCCTGCCGATAGCTGAGGCAAAGCATAGCTAAGTTCAACTGTGAGCTTACTGAATAGGTTATTATTATTATTATTATTATTATTATTATTATTATTATTATTATTATTATTATTATTATTATTATTATTATTATTATTATCATCATCATCGTCGTCGTTGTTGTTGTTGTTGTTGTTGTTGTTGTTGTTGTTATTATTATTATGCACGCGGGCATCTTGCTGGTCTCTCAATTTTTTTTCTTTTTGTATCTGCCTGACCGAGAAAGCACATTGTTTACTTCGACTCAATGATGAGAAAATTCGATACCGAAATATCAATTCTTTCTGTCACTCTCTTATGATCCGTGGCTGACTTTTATTTTTCTTTCTATTTTAGTGTTCTGATGGCAAGCTATTTTAACTGAAATCTATTAAATGTTTCGACAGGAAATTAAAACAAAACAACAAAGCAAAAAAAACATAGAGGGTAAAAGATAATACTCACAGCAACAACAACAGTAATAATAATAATAATAATAATAATAATAATAATAATAATAATAATAATAATAATAATAATAATAATAATAATAATAATAATAATAATAATAATAACAACAACAACAACAATAACAATAATAATAATAATAATAATAATAATAATAATAATAATAATAATAATAATAATAATAATAATAATAATAATAATAATAATAATAATAATAATAATAATAATAATGATAATAATAATAACAATAATAATGACAATAATATAATAATAATAATAATAATAATAATAATAATAATAATAATAATAATAATAATAATAATAATAAGAAGAAGAAGAAGAAGAAGAAGAAGAAGAAGAAGAAGAAGAAGAAGAAGAAGAAGAAGAAGAAGAAGAAGAAGAAGAAGAAGAAGAAGAAGAAGAAGAAGAAGAAGAAGAAGAAGAAGAAGAAGAAGAAGAAGAAGAAGAAGAAGAAGAAGAAGAAGAAGAAGAAGAAGAAGAAGAAGAAGAAGAAGAAGAAGAACAACAACAACAACAACAACAACAACAACAACAACAACAATAATAAAAGTTTAAACCAATAACATAACCTAGAAATTGAGTTCCGCCCTTTTTGGCTATACTTTCCGAAATGACGATCGTTGTCAAAGCAACTGTGTCCAAGCAACCATAACATCCGCAGGCAGTAAATAATTTTCGCACTAGAGCTATGCCCTCAGACAGTCCGTTGCACTCAAAAGAAAAACGGTCCGTACTGAATGCTCTTGACCTCACAAGTATAACTTCTGTGATGATCATGAGTTTTCAAGTAGATGACTAAGGGGGAAGAAAGCAATGGCTGTAGATAAGATATATTTTTATTCACAGGTCCAACCTCAATGCACTCAATATAGAGTATATGATTAACTTTCAACATGATTAAATCCGACATAAAAATAATAATGTGACACACGTTAAAAGTCTTGTTTAGGCTCTGCTAACTTTCACTGTTTTAGCAATTTTTTTTTTAATAATGTGTGAGTTTAAAGTTAAAATATATTGAACACATTAAACACATTAACTCTGATGCTGAGCGCTGACGCCAATAGGGGAAGCTGCAGCAAGCCTTGATATGGACACGTTTGTTTTGTTCTCCGTTGCTTAATGGCTCGAGCTTGTCTAAATTTTTTACGACACCAAACTCTAGTAACATCGCTCATTTCTTTGAATGAAACCACTATAGTTATTATAAGACGAAAGTTAAGCTTGCACAAAATGTTTACGTTTATATTGATCAATGTCGTTACAAAATTCATATTAGATTACATTGAAACAACTACAAACAGTGCGTGTGCGAAATCGTAACATTTTTTGGGGGGTTGGTTGGTTTTTTTATTATTTCTGTTTCATAAATTTTAGCATATGCGTTTGCCTTTCTGCGTCTAGTTCACTTTGTTGGGAACACTTTATCGCTACTTTGTCTTTCTTCGTCTAGTTGACTTTGTTGGGAACACTTTATCGCTACAAAGTTTTCCTATCTTCGTCTAGTTGACTTTGTTGGGAACACTTTATCGCTACAAAGTTTTCCTATCTTCGTCTAGTTGACTTTGTTGGGAACACTTTATCGCTACAAAGTTTTCCTATCTTCGTCTAGTTGACTTTGTTGGGAACACTTTATCGCTACTTTGTCTTTCTTCGTCTAGTTGACTTTGTTGGGAACACTTTATCGCTACTTTGTCTTTCTTCGTCTAGTTGACTTTGTTGGGAACACTTTATCGCTACTTTGTCTTTCTTCGTCTAGTTCACTTTGTTGGAAACACTTTATCGCCACAAAGTTTTCCTATCTTCAAAGAACTAAAAGTCATATTGCAAAAATTCTACTGTTAACAAAAGGATTGTGAAGGTCCTGTTTTAAATCTGATTTGAGTGGCAAATTCCTGTGACTGACATCTCCAGAAGTCTTGCTCAGAAAACTTCAATGCTAAAATTTTGTGACTTACAGGAGATTTCACCGAGAAAATATTTAGTTACGTATTCCTGTAATTAGCGATTTGGTTCGTAAAACATTGACTTTTGAAGATAAATTAAGTAAAATATTTAAAAAAAAATATGTATCTTTACCGACTGATCTACCACTGTGAAGGTGAAAGTGAGATCTCTAAAATAAAAAATTTCAGAAGTTTTTGTTTTTGTCCCTCCTGTAAAATTTCCAAAATCTCGATTACAGGAGTTTTGTAGCAAAACAACGCATTGATCACCCGTTTATCTTCGCTTGAAACCATTAGCAATTGCGACTCATAACAAGGGAAATCCCCTTTTACTTTATTGAGGCACAATCACAGCAGCGCTCAAACACGTTTCAATAAAATTGATTCGCAGTGTGGAAAAAAAACAAAAAACATGAAGAGACGCAGATCCGACTGAATTGACATATTATAAATCTTCACTTTGGAAAAAAAAAAAAAGATGGCTTGAGCATCCCAAAATTCACTGTCGTTGCCCGTCAATGTTCTCTAAACAGCAATTCTGCTGATATTATAGGTTGATTCGAAGATCAGTGGAACGAGAAAAGGTCGTTGTACTAAAAATATTACACAGCTGCTAAAACTGGCCTAGATAGAGCGAAGTTCAGCGGTTTTCCTAGGAGACGTCTCGAACATACTCGTTAGCTCTGCCTGCTCTCTTCCTCTCGACATCAAAGACAACAAAACACATCACCCAAAAAATAACTTGAGTTACTCGCGTGGGAGAAGACAAAAATAATTTTGCTGAGGTCTGTCGATGTTTGAACACTTCTCAAGTTAAAACCGGTAGAAAACATCTCTCAGGTTGAAACCAGAAAAATAACCCTCTCAAGTTAAAAGCGGCAGAAAACGTTACCCTTAAGTTAAAAACAGTGAAAAAACTCTCAAGTTAAAACTAGGAGAAAAATGTCAGCTAAAACCAGTGAAAAAACTCTCAAGTTAAAACCAGTAAAAAACAATTCTCAAGTTAAAACGAGTATGAAAAAACTCAAGTTAAATCCAGCAGAATAAAACGACGCCAATTGAGCGGTTATTTTATAATGTATAATTTTATATTACTCCAGAGAGTCATAAACAGTAGTATCTTGTACCTTGTTGGATTTTATACTGAAGAACAGGTAATTCTATACTTCTTTGCTTCCTCAATCTAGATCAGTGGTTCTCAACCTGGGTTCGATCGAACACTTGGGGCTGGCTGGATCGATCTCAGGGGTTCGGCAGCGCCAGTAAAAAAAAAAAAACATGCATGCGTCTATGTCTTGAATTGGAAAGAAAAAATCAAATTTTATTGCTCACTAAAGAGAGGTTCGGTGAATCCGCATATGAAACTGGTGGGGTTCGGTACCTCCAACAAGGTAAAGAACCACTGGTTTAGAATGATGTGCTTTAAAAATACGCCAAAACGCTACGTGGGTACAAAAAAAAAGGTGCGATGATGAGTACAACCTGAATAATTCATAGCAGTTCTTTCTTTTTTTTTTTGATCTATCCTATGTGATAGTGAACTTTCAAATGGAGCTTCAAAAAGATCGAGGTTATTAGCCCTGAAGATCGAACTCTCTGCTGCCACTTGTGACTCGAGTCTGTGCTGTCGCAACCCATCCTTCCGTGGCGTGACGGGTTCTGCTCTGAGGCCGAGGCTTCCTAAACTACAGGCAGAGTCACAGACAAGCCGAGGCTTCCTAAACTACAGGCAGAGTCACAGACAAGCCGAGGCTTCCTAAACTACAGGCAGAGTCACAGACAAGCCGAGGCTTCCTAAACTACAGGCAGAGTCACAGACAAGCCGAGGCTTCCTAAACTACAGGCAGAGTCACAGACAAGCCGAGGCTTCTTAAACTACAGGTAGAGTCACAGAACTGAACAACACTTTTTATAGCAATCTTTTCTTTGAACTTTTGTGCATAGTTATGAGACAGAATTGTACTCAGAACGCACTTATAATTCAGCCTACAGGTCCACACAACAAAAATATCAAACTATCCTAACTCTGCCAAATAGCTAAATGATAGAGCTAACTCTTACACTTACTGCAATTAATTTGTTCACTTAAGTGACTTGGCCTGTAGTTATTCTAAATTTATGCTTTGACGTCGTCTGCCCCAGTGTGTCTCTTGAAACCTCAATGATATGATAAGGTTCTCTTTACCTGTGAAGGTTTATGCTTTGACGTCGTCTGCCCCAGTGTGTCTCTTGAAAGCTCAATGATATGATAAGGTTCTCTTTACCTGTGAAGGTTTATGCTTTGACGTCGTCTGCCCCAGTGTGTCTCTTGAAACCTCAATGATATGATAAGGTTCTCTTTACCTGTGAAGGTTTATGCTTTGACGTCGTCTGCCCCAGTGTGTCTCTTGAAACCTCAATGATATGATAAGGTTCTCTTTACCTGTGAAGGTTTATGCTTTGACGTCGTCTGCCCCAGTGTGTCTCTTGAAAGCTCAATGATATGATAAGGTTCTCTTTACCTGTGAAGGTTTATGCTTTGACGTCGTCTGCCCCAGTGTGTCTCTTGAAACCTCAATGATATGATAAGGTTCTCTTTACCTGTGAAGGTTTATGCTTTGACGTCGTCTGCCCCAGTGTGTCTCTTGAAACCTCAATGATATGATAAGGTTCTCTTTACCTGTGAAGGTTTATGCTTTGACGTCGTCTGCCCCAGTGTGTCTCTTGAAACCTCAATGATATGATAAGGTTCTCTTTACTTGTGGAGGTAAACTATGGGACAATTTCGGTTGCTCATTTGAAGATAATAGCATTCACTGGGCGTGAAATCCGTTTCAACCTTGACAAAAACAACAACAACCACTACTACTACCACAACGAACGACGATGACGAAAACAACAACAACAAAAATAATTACTAGTACTACAACAACAACAACGACGAGGACGTCAACAAAAAAACAACTAAAACAACAACATGAACAATGACAGCTGCGACCATAATAATAACAACAACAACAACAACAACAACAACAACAACAACAACAACAACAACAACAACAACAACAACAATAACATCAAAATCAACAAAAACAACATCAAAAGCAACAATAATATTAATAACAACAACAACAACAACAACAACAACAACAACAACAACAACAACAACAACAACAACAACAACGACGACAACAATAGCATCAACTTCAACAGTTTTAAGAACATGAAAATCAAGTTTTCTAGTGTGTGTGTGTGTCCGATACTAACTTATAGATTATCGCTTAAAGTTTAATGTAATTCAACAAAGCACTGACAAGTCCTCAGAGATAGCGCGACAGCAAACCCAGCGGCAGCATTTTCGACTCTCTCCACGTCCATATCTTTTTATTTTATACAGAGTATAAGAGTCTGATATAGGCTGGAATGATGGGCAAGGAATAACCCGTCTCCCCCCCATTTTTTTCCCCCTGATTCCTCCTCGCTTCCCTAGGTCTTCAGAGTGCGCAGTTATCAAAGCCAGAGGTTGGTGGGGGGGGGGCGGGGGGAGGGGGGGATAGAGGAAGTCTCGTCTCCGGATTTCCACAGGCCATCGTGTGGAGGACGAGACAAGAATAACCTGAGGTCACGAGAAACTGTGTCCCGGTCGGGATCAAAATGTGACCGGTTTTTTTTTTCCGTCGTGTTATTATCATTCTTTGCATGATTTTACTTTATGACGAAGCGTTTCTCTTTCCGTATTATTATTTCCTTTAATTCGATCGTTTAATTTTTTTGATGACGTGTCTCTCTTTTCGTATTTTTATCCGCAGAGTACGGTTGGATTTATCTCGAAGGTGACATCGAAGAAAATCCTACTTAAGACGTTGCTAAATCTTTTCAACTTTCTTGTCCATGTTTTCAAATTAGTAGCTATTGCAATCTCATTTAGCTTTATCCATTTTATTTTGTTTTCTCGAAGTAATTTCAAGTTGACAAATATGTATTGACAGGGCATGGAGTGGCATCAAGTTAGCAATATTTAGGATTGAACATTTCTGTTTAATCATCGTCGTCTTAAAGAGAAAAGCTATCTCATTAATTGCGAAATCTAAGCCTATTTACAGAACATATTAAGCATTTAATATCACGCAGGTTTAAATAAAAGGGCGATTATGAATTCCCACAGAGCAACGAACCACTAGGCAGTAGCTATGGGAATTCTGGCCCTTCTTAAAATAGATTAAAACGCTCCTAAAACAGATCAGGAAAGTACAGAAAAAGCTGACTTTTTTTTATTGGTTCGAGTCGCGTCCTAGATCTAGACCGCTGGCTGGGCTAGTGACGAGCGCTTGCCATCTAACATGAAGACACAGTTCGAAGCTGTGCTGGGCGAGTCATCTTCTAAGATTCTCTGGAATCTTCAATGTAAAAAAAATAAAAAAAATCGTATCTCGTCTTCATGACAAGTGACTATAATTTATATCAAGCAACAATCCCATTCGCTCAGGTCACGCATTTTATTAGAATGTGTAAACGGGTGTAAGAAATACAAAATGAAATTTGAAAAAAAAAATTATATTGAAAGAGCTTTCAAGCCTGTATTGGTCGTATCATGCCCATAAATTATTGACTGAAAAAAAAAAACAAAACACGGTGCGGTATTAGTTTTTTGTTTTTTGTTTTTTGTTTTGGTCCAGCTTTTTTTCCCAATACCCCTTTTCTCTGTCCAACAATGTCATAGATTAAAAAGAAGGAAAAAAAGTGGAGATAGATTAAAAAAAAAAAAAGGGGGGGGGGGGAAATGATACAGGGTGGAGGAGGGGGGGAGGTGAATAAGAATGGAAAGAATAGACAAGAAAAGGAGAAAATGAAAATGCACAAAGATGAAAAAAAAATGATGAAAGCCAAGAAAGAAGAAAATGAGGTAAGATATTAAACCAAAGAAAAAAAGTTAACCTAGAAACGGCGATAATCAAGATATGTAAACGAAATGTATAATTGATATTGTTATGGAAAAAAATGTCTTAGCGTAAAAACAAAGATAATGAGTTGGGCTTCTGGTGGTAAACATCCAGTTTGAATACAGTGGAGCCCTATAAGATTTGTCAAAATACAAAACTTAAGACTTTAAAAAATATACAGTTCTCTCGATTTTAAACTGAAAGTTCTCGTCATAAACTTTGAGAAAGAGAGAAAACAAATCACTTGGTTGAGGTAGGATCAAGTAAAATGCTGATCATAAGGGAGAAAGAGAGAGAGAGAAAGAGAGAGAGAGGGGGGAGAGGGAGAGAGATAAAGAGAGAGGGAGAGAGATAGAGAGAGAGAGATAGAGAGAGAGAGAAAGAGGGAGGGAGAGAGAAAGAGAAAGAGAGAGAAAGAAAGAGAGAGAGAGAGAGAGAGAGAGAGAGAAAGAAAGAAAGAGAGAGAGAGAGAGAGAGAGAGAGAGAGAGAGAGAGAGAGAGAGAGAGAGAGAGAGAGAGAGAGAGAGAGAGAGAGAGAGAGAGAGAGAGAGAGAAAAGGCAAATAAGTATTGGAAAAAAAGTATTTCTAGTACGGCGATATTGGGTCCTGCCCTGCTTTAAGCCCACACCATAATAATCACTTTCCCATTTTTTTCTTTGATTTGTTTTGTTGTTGTTGTTGTTGTATTTTTTTTTTTCAATTTCCGATTCCTTTCTTTCCCAACGTCCCCTTTTCCCCTTCCCAACTGACCCCTTTTCAATCCCAATACCAAAGATAGTGAGTTGCAAATAGGCTACATCGACTTCCTCAATATTTTCGAAATCTATTATTTTATTAAGATCTTTTTAAACGCATATAAGAAGAGTGCAGTTTCCGCGAAGAGTGCATAATGGCGCACTACCTTTCGGGAATTCATAGCTGCTTATTTATTTAAATCTAGACGTCTATAATGATTTTGAACTTTAAAAAAATGTTTTTTAATAGGATAATTGTCATACTGTTCTTATTCGCTTTTAACGTACGTTTCCAAAGAAGGATGAATACAAATAATGAAAAAAAGAAGAAGAAAAAGAAGAACGAGGAGGAGGAGGAGGAGGAGGAGGAGGAGGAGGAGGAGGAGGAGGAGGAGGAGGAGGAGGAGGAGAAGAAGAAGAAGAAGAAGAAGAAGAAGAAGAAGAAGAAGAAGAAGAAGAAGAAGAAGAAGAAGAAGAAGAAGAAGAAGAAGAAGAAGGAGGAGGAGGAGGAGGAGGAGGAGGAGGAGGAGGAGAAGAAGAAGAAGAAGAAGAAGAAGAAGAAGAAGAAGAAGAAGAAGAAGAAGAAGAAGAAGAAGAAGAAGAAGAAGAAGAAGAAGAAGAAGAAGAAGAAGAACAAGAACAAGAACAAGAAGAAGAAGAAGAAGAAGAAGAAGAAGAAGAAGAAGAAGAAGAAGAAGAAGAAGAAGAAGAAGAAGAAGAAGAAGAAGAAGAAGAAGAAGAAGAAGAAGAAGGAGAAAGCAACGGAGAAGCTGAAGAGGACGGATGAAGTAAAGTATTAAAACATGATCAATACATTATGATGCACTTTAAGATTTTCTGGGTTACGAAACTCAAGGTTTTAAGTTAAACTTTTAATAAACTTGTACTTTGAAACAAAATCCGTAACGCTCAAAGAAAGGACAGAACCATAACAACAATTAAATTGAAAAAAAAAGGGAGAGGAGATATAACAAGCTTTAAATAAATTTTTTGCCGCTTGTTTTTATCCTGCGTTTGATTTTTTTTCCCTTTCCTCTGTAGCATTTCGACATTTTCATGTATTGGAAACCAGATCTGTGCAGTTTATAATCCCTTCACAAAAATGTTTTTGAACTTTATGACTTTTTGCACTCAATACCGTGCAAGAAAACAGATCGCGTTTGAGTTTGAGCTCTCACAGTTAAGAGTTACGTGCTAGTTGTCTTACATGTAATCGTATCAACATGTGTGGTAGGTGAGTTTGAGCTCTCACAGTTCAGAGTTACGTGCTGGTTGTCTTACATGTAATCGTATCAACATGTGTGGTAGGTGAGTTTGAGCTCTCACAGTTCAGAGTTACGTGCTGGTTGTCTTACATGTAATCATATCAACATGTGTGGTAGGTGAGTTTGAGCTCTCACAGTTCAGAGTTACGTGCTGGTTGTCTTACATGTAATCGTATCAACATGTGTGGTAGGTGAGTTTGAGCTCTCACAGTTCAGAGTTACGTGCTGGTTGTCTTACATGTAATCCTATCAACATGTGTGGTAGGTGAGTTTGAGCTCTCACAGTTCAGAGTTACGTGCTGGTTGTCTTACATGTAATCGTATCAACATGTGTGGTAGGTGAGTTTGAGCTCTCACAGTTCAGAGTTACGTGCTGGTTGTCTTACATGTAATCGTATCAACATGTGTGGTAGGTGAGTTTGAGCTCTCACAGTTCAGAGTTACGTGCTGGTTGTCTTACATGTAATCGTATCAACATGTGTGGTAGGTGAGTTTGGCCTCGGGCATTCATTCCTCACTATCTGTAAGGCACTTGACTTCTCAAGTTTTGAAGCAAATTTTTTTGTGCCTCTTAAACACTGTTTTCTGCGTCTCAAATATATACAGAATACCATTGATATATTTCTAATTTCCTGCGACTTACTACCAAGAGTCACGGAGCAGACCAATCAATGATTGAAGTGTCAGTACAGGAAGCGTTTGGGACCATTTGGAAAGATTGGACAAGTCAGATCAGCACGAAATAATAGACCGTTTTCACAAAACATAATGCTTGAGAAGAGAGTTTTATGAAAAAGAATAATGCAGAAAACAAAAAAACAGACACAGTAAGGAGCTGAAAAGAGGAGATATAACAGGTTGTGAAATAAAATTTTCTAGTCTTTTTAATTTTTACACTAAAAAGATTTGAATGAAAAAAGAAACAAGAGGTAAAAATGTGATATTTTCCAACCATGAATGCCTGACAATTTTTTTGGCCCGAAGGTAAAAAAAAAATTAAATAAATAAATGAAACCTAGCAAGTCTTTGTTTTTTTTTGTACCTTCGGATTCATAATGCAGACACATATTTTTTCTTCTTGTAAGCGCGGACTGTTAACGCAACTACACCTTTTTTTAAATTTTTGTTTTGTATTCGTAGATTCATAAATCAACACAATTTTTGTCCTTGTCTCATATTCCTCAAGCAGGCACACAAGCTTTTTTTTATGACGATTAAAGTTCCATATGGAATGAAGGTGTGAGGGGAAAAAATAAAAAAAAACAATTTATGTTGGTCCCATTTAAATCTTTTATAATATCACCTCTACAAGGTGCCACGTTGTGTTGCTTTATATTTCTATGGGGAGAAGATTTGGCTTCGATCAGAAAACTAAATTTTTTTTGTAAATAAAAGGATTTGTGACACTGAATTTTTTTTGTTCTTGTCACTTGTCGCGATTTGCCCATGTTATGTGGCTTGAACCACTCGGAGAAGCTGGTAGGGACCACCCAGTCACATTATCAGCCTAGTATTTCTCTGCATCTCTGGGATATCAAGTTGTGAGTTTTTTCTTTCAGCAAATTAATATATAGCCTCCTTTAGAGCTAATTAAATTCACTGTCGCAGTGGAGCTTTGCCAATAGTTGTGAAGCACCGTAAAAACAAACAAACAAAAGTAGGTAGCTCCAAAAGGTACAAACAAAACAAAACAAAACACGTGAGCTTTCGCCTTTACGCCTTCGTCAGACACAAAAACAAGAACAACAAACCACACAAGGATATTCACATATATAAATTTGAAGTACAAACTATGAAAAAAAATGTGTGTGTGTGTATATATATATATATATATATATATATATATATATATATATATATATATACATATAAAAAGAAAAAAAATTTAAAAAATTCATAAAAAATTGACTAAATTATTATTTATAAAATAATGAATAAATAAATAAATAAGTAAAACTCCAAAAAGACAAGTATGCTGAAGAGATAAGAATTTAATGAAAATATACTTGAAAGAAAATGATAGTTGGAGAAGAAGAAGTAAAAGAAAGAAAGAAAGAAAGAGAGAAAGAAAAGGGAAAGAAAGGAAAAACAAAAGCGAGATCTTAATGCTAGATACTCGTAAGTTTCAATTCTAGGTACAAAAAAAAAACAAAAAAAAAAAAAAAAATTCCCAGTCTTGTACATTTCGTGTGTACAAATCAAATCGAGGCTGTGAAGGAAGTGGATGCAAGTCCACAGATGTCAAGAATTATGATAAATTAATCTCAGCAGAGTGAATTGCGTATTTTTTTCCCCTTATACCCCCCTCATGACATCAACTTCTGTTTTTTCTCGTCTTTCCTACAGGTTGTACCCATATAACCTTGTTCGTCTTTGGTTTATTGGCTTTAAAGAAAACTTTTAGACACTTATGGTTTTCATTTGTAGCATTTTGACATTTTCATGTATTAGAAACCAGATCTGTGCAGTTTATAATCCCTTCACAAAAATGTTTTTGAACTTTATGACTTTTTGCACTTATTACCGTGCAAGAAAACAGATCGCGTTTGAGTTTGAGCTCTCACAGTTAAGAGTTACGAGCTGGTTGTCTTACATGTAATCCTATCAACATGTGTGGTAGGTGAGTTTGGCCTCGAGCATTCATTCCTCACTACCTGTAAGGCTCTTGACTTCTCAAGTTTTGAAGCATCACATACATTATTGAAAACTTTTGACTCGATAATTATATTCTTTTGCACTAAAAATGCAGGCAAGATCTTTTATGTCCTTCTTATTACGGACTCATAACGCAATATATATATATATATATATATATATTGCTGAAAGATAAATTCATAGCTATGTTTTCATTTTT
>JAWDGP010002538.1:72500-80000 GCA_033675545.1 Elysia crispata
ATAGAGAGGGAGAGAGAGAGGGAGAGGGAGATAGAGAGGGAGAGAGAGATAGAGAGGGAGAGAGAGGGAGAAAGAGGAATAGAGAGAAAGAGAGGGAGAGAAAGAGAGGAAAAGGGAGGGAGAGAGAGACAGAGGGAGACAGAGAGAGACAGAGAGAGAGAGAGAGAGAGAGAGAGAGAGAGAGAGAGAGGGAGGAAAGATTCACATGTGGATTGAAGTGAGGGAGAAAATAAAAAAAAAGACAAGCTTGGGATGTAATAACACGAATCAATAGTAAAGAAATACAAGCAAATGACATGCACTAACATCATACAGAGGGCGAGCAAGAGAAAGAGTGAGAGTCAAATTGAAAAAAAAAAAAAAAAACAATCCAGAAAGAGACAAGGCAGAAAAGTCTGGGAACTCGAACAAAGCGGAACGGAAGCACGAGCTCATCCGAAATTCTCAACCAACCGTTCAAAAATCTTTTACGGTGCACAATATTTAATTGAAAAATCCTAATGCAATAGAGGCACTTCATCAGTTGCAGGACACGAACTCTGCATTGCCCAGTCAGCCAGTGCACTCTTCCCGGGGCGCGGTGCGCGGGGCGCGGGGCGCTGTCCTGATCAGTGGTCCTGGTAGACGGGGCGACACGCACCAGATGGATTGCGGTGACTTACCTCTAAACCAACGCAATCAACCCAACTTCCGGGATGGAAATTTCTTATGTAGCAACTCGAAGTAAAATAAAAAGAATATATCATTAACGCTATAGGGAATTTAAATATATATATATATATATATATATATATATATATATATATATATATATATATATATATATATATAATGTGGATGCCGAAAAGAAGTTATAAACTGTTTAGTATAATTTATAGCGTACGTTTACCTGAAAAATGGCGGACAGCGGCTCAGGGTGTACTCTGTATAATGACCACGAGATAACATAAGTGAAACATGTTTCATGCTTTCTGTTCCTGCACGACATAAAAAAAAAATCAAACGTCAGTGCATGTACCTCTGTCTGAGTGAGTGAGGAATACAGATTTGGAGGTTTCGGGGAGGGCGGATCGGAGGAGAGTGACATGAATTTGATGCGCACCACATTAATTTTGCTTGCGCAACGCGTGTTCAAGGTTTATAAGTATTAACTTATTTTGTGAAGTCCAAATTTATTTAGGCCTACAATTTTTTTCTTTAAAAACGTTCATTATCACGTAGGGTAAAACACCTGCGCGGTCAAGAGTCCCCGCAAGCCAGTGCACGTTTATCACCTTTATGTGAAAATTCACAGCTTTCTAATAAGCGTTTAACATTAAAAAGGATAACAACAACAAAAAAAAGAGTGCAGAATCAGTCGAATTCCTTTATTCTACACTAAAGTGTGCTTTTAATTTTCGCCGCTGCTTCAGTGGCTTATGAGAAGTTAGTTGACGACAACCAGAAAGATCTAGAGAAATCTTTTTTTTTTTTTTTTTTTTTTTTTACAATTGATAATATGTAATTTATTTTCTCGCACCTAGAGAGACAGTTGAAAATCAATCAACGATAGTCGAGATCTGCGTAAAAAAAACAACAAAAAAACTCTCATCTTGTGTAATCTTGAAAAATACACTTTTTTTCTGCCCGGCAGATACACATCAGCAAATAAATTGGTGCACATATGTATATCATAGTATAAAAGAGTACACGTTGCAACATTGTTATCTCTTACTCAGTCACTTGCTGAACGAGTATAAACTTTACAGGATCTGAATTTGGACTAGATCCAATGCATTCAATGGAAAAAACAATGGAGATAATTCCGTGTCGTGTGAGTGCTAATGTGGTTGTTATTGTTGTTATTGTTATTGTTGTTGTTGCTGTTGTTGTTGTTGTTATTATTATTATTATTATTATTATTATTATTATTATTATTATTATTATTATTATTATTATTATTATTATTATTATTGTTGTTGTTGTTGTTGTTGTTGTTGTTGTAGTTGTTGTTGTAGTTGTTATTGTTGTTACTGTTGCTGGTTTTTGTTGTCATTCTTCTTGTTCTTTTCTCGGTCCAACCGATGATCGACTGATAGACTTTTATTTGGGCTTTCATTTTTTTGAACCTTTCAAGTCTATAAAAACCTATGTTAATCTGGGTCCCTCAGCAACCAAAAATAAATGATAAAACAAAATATATATCTACTTCTCGTATATACAAATGAAATGGTTGATATCGAATACGTGACAGATATATGGAAGAAAGCGTAAAGGCTATAGAAAGCTTTTGCACAAGCTGTAATGTCGTGTGTTAGACATCCAAAGAGGTAGTAGTGTACTACAAAAACCCCTAACAAACAAGCTAAAAACAAAGCAAGTCATTCTGAGTGATGTAAATTTTGTTCTGGAGAAACTGACAGATTCTCAAGCAGCAGACCTAAATAACATCAACAAGTATCAAAAAACATCACAACTATAACCAACTATCACTAGCCGTCACCAAATGTAACCAATCATCACCAACGTTGATCATCCGTCAGCATTCATCTTCAGTCATTGACCAACCATCATCAACCATCATCAATTATAACGGACCAGGACCATCCATCACAAACCATAACCAATAATCACTAACCATCATCAATTGTAACGGACCATCACCACCCATCACAAACCATAACCAAAAATCAGTAACCATCATCAATTATAACGAACCATCACCATCCATCACAAACCATCCCCAGGCATCGCTAACCATCCCAACCATCACCAACAATCGCGAGCCACCACAAGCAACCAACCATCAACAACTATCGAAGCCCTCACCAACATTGCCAAAGATAACGAACCAAAACCCCCCCCCCCCCAAAAAAAAAAAAAAAAAAAAAAAATCACCAGCCATCTCTAATCATCACCAGACACCACCAACCATCGCTCACCATCTCCAGCTATCACCAACCACCACGAGCCACCACCAACCTACAGCAAACACCGTCAATGATCACCATCCCTCACCAACCACAACCAGCCATAACCAGCCATCACCAATCTTTATGGAACATTACCAAGCAGCTCATCAAAATACATGGCAGCGGACTAGCTTATATTTCAGCTAATGAAGGTTAGTCTATATCGCATTGTTTTTGTTTTTGTTTTTGTTTTTGCTTTTTTTTTTAATCCCTCCCGCTATTGAACGCCAGCTTTGCATAAGCAGTGACTCCACTTGGATCACTGACAAGTGTTGGTCTGTAACTAGTAGGAAACTATCTTTTATCGAGTAGTTGAAAATGAAATATGGAAATATATAAATTCTCAGCTACCACAAGGCAATATGCAGTACGACCACAACTTCGTCCGTTTGGCAGCTTTCCCAATGATGGTTCAAACATGGACTAAACCCTTCCTCGGTGGTGAACTCCACTTGGCTATTGTCCGGGTTAAGAGGATCTAGTGTAGGGCCAGATAGTGCGATCCACTGGCAGTAGGGAGACATGGGGTTCGAATCTGGGATGGGTGCTCTGAGGACAGGAAAAAATAAGTGAGGGATTTGAGGGGGAGGGGGCAAAGGTATGTGTGTGTGTGTGTGGGGGGGGGGGGAACCAATATTCTAAAGCTAGACTGAAAGTCACGGGCTCCGTATAAGGTTCAACCGAAAACTATGAGGATATGAAACTTAGTCTAGTCAAAATTAACATCAGCTAATAAAAATGTAAAAAAATTAATAAAAATAACCCTCTTAATTTCGCAGCATGATTCGGAAAGGCTGTAAAAGATTTTTTTTTAAACCCTGAATACCAGTAGATAATGCAAAGTGACGTTGTGATAATATTTTATATTAAATGAAAATCATCTACACTTTTAGATGTACAGCTGCGCAGTGTAATATTGAAACTTTTGGCTCTTCAGTTTCCTGCCAAACCAGAGGACACAGGGCCGCGAAGATTACCGATAGAGAGGAAGTTTTTATGGCTTTAGAATAGTTCGGGAGTGTTGAAAATTAAAAAAAAAAGATACAGAGAGAAAGAAGTAGGAGGGAGGTGACAGAAATTAAGAGAGAGACAGAGAGAGAGAGAGAGAGAGAGAGAGAGAGAGAGAGAGAGAGAGAGAGAGAGAGAGAGAGAGAGAGAGAGAGAGAGAGAGAGAAAAGGAGAGAGAGAGAGGGAGAGAAAAGGAGAGAGAGAGAGAGAGAGAGAGAGAGAGAGAGAGAGAGAGAGAGAGAGAGAGAGAGAGAGAGAGAGAGAGAGAGAGAGAGAGAGAGAGAGAGAGAGAGAGAGAGGCACTAACAGGAGGATAGGCTAACAAAGGATGAAGTAAAGAAAGATGAGAGACTAACACTGAAATGATCAGACAAACACATAAAGGCCAAAGAGAAAAATTAACAAGTTTTGTATTAATAGAGTTTTATTCTTTCTTACAATTTTTTGCCCCGTAGACCGGACCTATGTTACAGGATAAAAATACCTCAGAAAAACAACGTTCAAAACAGCTCTTTAGCTCTTTACATCTAAATACAAACGGTTTGTTAAATTGTTTCCTGATAAGGAATCATGTTTTTTTGAAATACGTCCAGAAAGTTTGTTGTTCCTGTTTTTTACAGGTTATTGGATGTTTTGTGCTTTGAATACACACAAAAAAAATTGATAGAGATGTTTTTATCCCACGGTTTTTCACCTTTGATAGCATTCTCATTCTGCTTCACTTTGCTTCCTGTTTGAGAGCGATTTTTAAAGGGGAAGAGAGTAAATTAGAAAGAGAAATAAACAGCGCGCAGATAAACAAAGACAGGCGAACAAACGGAGCCAATGAGACAGACAAAACAGCGGACGAATCTAAGGCTTGTCTATAAAAATCTGGATCAGTACTTTCCATTTTTGAAGACACCTAAATACACGTTCATGAATGTTCAATATGGAAGGACAAAGGAATGCTAATATTATTGTTAAAAAGAACCCAAACCAAAACAAACCAAAACAAAACAAACTCTTAAAAAAAATTTAGAGCCTAAGAGCGACGTAGCACCAATCCTGTCAGGCTTTCTCTGTACATGTCAGTCGCTCAGAATTCTCAAGGCTCACTCATTGACGAGTAATAGGATTTTTTTTTTTTTTTAATCGCTTAAGATAATGAAGTACATGAGATAGACGTAAACTTACTAATGACATCGCTCAGTGATAAACTGAACTTCTTGATGAGAACATAAATTTTAGTGCCTTTTTCGCACAAATTCTTATAAGTTATGCATTTCTACCCGAAATAAGTATGTATAAAGCAAGTCTTGCATTGCAAGAACATTGATATTGTGTCAGAAAATAAAAAAAATATTTAAGGTGTGCTGTGGACCTTAGGTTGTCGGACTCTTCTTTAAGGTTTGACAGTAAAATTACAAATGACAAGAACATGACCGTGCCTCTTACCATAAAACCTTTTAGAAACGTTAAAAATGAAATATGTTAACAAATAAAATTTGATATAACGTATTTCTTACCATAAAACCTTTTAGAAACTTAAAAAATTATGTTAATAAATTCATTTTGATAAAACATATTTCTTACCATAAAACCTTTTAGAAACGTTAAAAATGAAACATGTTAACAAATTCAACTTGATATAACATATTTCTTACTATAAAACCTTTTAGAAACGTTAAAAATGGAACATGTTAACAAATTCAATTTGATATAACATATTTCTTACCATAAAACCTTTTAGAAACTTAAAAAATTATGTTAATAAATTCATTTTGATAAAACATATTTCTTACCATAAAACCTTTTAGAAACGTTAAAAATGGAATATGTTAACAAATTCAATTTGATATAACGTATTTCTTACCATAAAACCTTTTAGAAACGTTAAAAATGGAATATGTTAACAAATTCAATTTGATATAACATATTTCTTACCATAAAACCTTTTAGAAACGTTAAGAATGGAATATGTTAACAAATTCAATTTGATATAACGTATTTCTTACCATAAAACCTTTTAGAAACGTTAAAAATGGAATATGTTAACACATTCAATTTGATATAACGTATTTCTTACCATAAAACCTTTTAGAAACGTTAACAATTATGCTAAAAAAATTCAATTTGGCATCACGTTTCTTCCCCGAGAAACTAAAGACATTCAAATCCCTCCAGACATCGTCAAGTCTTGAATTTTCAATGATTTTCTTCATTGCGACTCAATGAAAATGAAAACATTGGACGACGTCCGCCTTGTTTTATTTAATTTTCATTTTATTCATTCATTTATTTAGTTATTTATGTAACGTGCTGGTGTTTTGTTTTTGTTTGTATTATTCCCACTCGTGTCTGGCTGCAGGAGCTACACGTTTGTCTGGGCAAGTGCAGTGTGTGTGTGTGTGTGTGTATGTGTGTATTGAAAAGTAGAGGATCGGGTATGGGGTGACACTGTGAACCGATCCGTTCAGAAAATAATATTAAATGAGACAGAAACAAAGTCGCGTTGACTCTGACTCGGGTTGCTAAGATGGGGCGAAGACACGTCATTTTGAATAGCAAAATCTAACCAGACCAGTATCGGTGCGGGACAAAACCTCTGACAGTTCCCCACTTCATATGAGACTCTCTCTCTCTCTCTCTCTCTCTCTCTCTCTCTCTCTCTCTCTCTCTCTCTCTCTCTCTCTCTCTCTCTCTCTCTCTCTCTCTCTCTGTGTTCTTTCCTTCATCTTGCTCGTCTCTCTCTATTCGTGTTTGTCAATATATTAAGTTGTCAAACAACTTGTCAATTTTTCTCTAAAAACATTCTCTAAATTTCTCTCTCTCCATCCTCTTCCCCCCCCCTCTCACTCTCTCACTTAACTATGACTCTCTCCTCTCTCTCTCTCTCTATCTCTCTCCTCTCTCTCTCTAACTCTCTCGTTCCCTTCTTTTGCTCCATCTTTCTCTCCTCTCTCTATTCTTATCTCCCAGCCTGTCAAGTTATCCCAGTCAACCTCCGGGTTTCAGTCAGCAGAATGTGACACGAGTCGAGAGTCACGTGACAAGAGCCCAGAATCACGTGACCCATTGCTTCAACCTATCCACCATCTGTAACTTGTAGGGTTGAGGATGGTAGGCTGGCTGGTAAAACTTAGTGAGAGAATCTGATTCAAACTTACCCAATACTTCATAAAATTTCTCACACAGTTTTTAATTAAAACAGCGACGTTTTTCCCTTCCTGCGTCATGACTCACCCGACGGCAGATTAAAGGTTCAGTACTCACAGTTTCAGAAATGAGAAATGAAAAAAAGAAAGCAAGTAGAGTTATTTTGCGTGGAAGAATGTTGGGCAATACAAGATCGCTGAGCAAGACAAGAAATAGTAGTCTCGATCGACAGGCCTGGAGAGCTGCAAGCGAGTCAAGGCCAGACCACAGAGACCTGGGGGGGACAAGGGGGGGGGGGGGGGGGGCACTGGGAGAGAACTGGTAGTAACTGTGTCTATTTATAGGTCTGACGTAGGTTTCGCCAGTGATGGCTCAGACAGCAGACCTGATCACGTGATTTTAG
>JAWDGP010002538.1:82500-87500 GCA_033675545.1 Elysia crispata
AAAGATTAGAATCTACCATGAAAAAAATAATAAAATAAAATCATATTTTCTATAAGGCCGTGCATTCGCTTAAAGACGATTCAAAGATGCACTGCCTTGCAGAGATAGAGTGTCGTCCATTCTTTTCAATTTACACGGTATTCAACGTTAGCTACCAGGGCATAAACAGATCTATGAGGATTTTAGAAAATAAGATATTTATTTCTAGAATGGTACACAATCATGATCAGAGATGATGAAAACTGGCCGCTACTGATCGCAAGTCGCATTTTGCTCCCCTCCTATTGAGAGTTTTCTTGACTTCGTGCCCAAGAGAGAGAGAGAGACAGAGACAGAGAGAGAGAGAGAGAGAGAGAGAGAGAGAGAGAGGGAGGGAGAGAGAGACAGAGACAGACAGAGAGAGCGAGACAGAGAAAGAGAGAGAGGGAGAGATAGACAGAGAGAGAGCGAGACAGAGACAGAGAGAGAGGGAGAAAGAGAGGGAGAGAGACAGAGACAGAGAGAGAGAGAGAGAGAGAGGGAGGGAGAGAGAGAGACAGAGACAGACAGAGAGAGCGAGACAGAGAAAGAGAGAGAGGGAGAGAGAGACAGAGAGAGAGCGAGAGAGAGACAGAGAGAGAGTGAGATAGAGAGGGAGAGAGAGACAGAGAGAGAGGGAGAGAGAGAAACAGAGAGAGAGAGAGAGGGAGGGAGGGGGAGAGAGAGACAGAGACAGACAGAGAGAGCGAGACAGAGAAAGAGAGAGAGGGAGAGATAGACAGAGAGAGAGCGAGACAGAGACAGAGAGAGAGGGAGAAAGAGGGGGAGAGAGACAGAGACAGAGACAGAGAGAGAGAGAGGGAGGGAGAGAGAGAGACAGAGACAGACAGAGAGAGCGAGACAGAGAAAGAGAGAGAGGGAGAGATAGACAGAGAGAGAGCGAGACAGAGACAGAGAGAGAGGGAGAAAGAGAGGGAGAGAGACAGAGAGAGAGAGAGAGAGAGAGAGAGAGAGAGAGAGAGGGAGAGAGAGAGACAGAGACAGACAGAGAGAGCGAGACAGAGACAGAGAGAGAGAGGGAGAGAGAGACAGAGAGAGAGCGAGACAGAGACAGAGAGAGAGGGAGAAAGAGAGGGAGAGAGAGACAGAGAGAGAGGGAGAGAGAGAGAGGGAGAGAGAGAGGGAGAGAGAGAAAGGGAGAGAGAAACAGAGACAGAGAGAGAGAGAGGGAGAGACAGAGACAGAGACAGAGAAAGAGAGGGTGAGAGAGAGCGAGACAGAGAGAGAGAGAGAGAGAGAGAGAGAGAGAGAGAGAGAGAGAGAGAGAGAGAGAGAGAGAGAGAGAGAGAGAGAGAGAGAGAGAGAGCTCCCGCTTGGCAGTTTGACTAGCGTTTCGACCTTTTCTCTAGTCCATCTGGATTAGACGCTTTTAGGAGACTTTTCATGTTTTTTTGTCCAGATCGTTCACTTGATCAATAGGGCGAACTAGCATAGGGTTACCGCTGGTTCTAAACAAATTAAGAAAACCAGAGGCCAGGGTTTATTCGCCTCGAGGCAGCCTGTTGCTACATCTGCCACAATGCACCGCTGTGAAAGAAACCCCCGCTAATGGCTGGCTCCCTTAGTTATCAGAGAAGATTTCCCAGGTCTGAAGCAGAAAACCCAAACCAGGTCTAGGCCTTTTTGTGACTTGACACAGTGGCCTAAGAGATGCTTAACCCGTGTCGGACTGCATGGTCAACGGGTCAATACTAGTCTTGGCTAAGACATTGTTGGAAGTCGGCAAGTCCCTGGAAAAGGCTGACTCTAGAGATTTCCTCACCTCATACAAGATAAAAAAACAAATTGCAGCAAAATACCACGTAAAGCAGCTAGACTTACAAGGTGTTTCTAATTCTTGCTCAACACAGCTATGCTCGAAATAGCACGTAAAACAGCTAGGGTTACATGGTGTTTCTAACAGCTATGCTCGAAATAGCACGTAAAGCAGCTAGGGTTACATGGTGTTTCTAATAGCTATGCTCGAAATAGCACGTAAAACAGCTAGGGTTACATGGTGTTTCTAACAGCTATGCTCGAAATAGCACGTAAAGCAGCTAGGCGTACATTGTGTTTCTAGCAGCTATTGCTCTACACAGCTATTGCTCGAAATAGCACGTAAAACAGCTAGGGTTACATGGTGTTTCTAACAGCTACTGCTCGAAATAGCACGTAAAACAGCTAGGGTTACATGGTGTTTTCACAGTCATTGCTCCCTCACACAAGATAAAAACAAGCTATTGCTCGAAACAGCACGTAAAACAGCTAGATCTTGGGTAGCATGGTGTTTCCAACAGCTATTGTGCTCCCTGGTTTGGAAGACACAAATAATTATACAATTTGGTAATCAACTGCTCAATGTTTCGGTTTCATTATTTTCTTGCAATGAATATGAGATCTAAATAACATATCCTACGGCTATTCACAATCGGAGAAGGGAATTATAATATTGGAGATTAGATTTTTTCATGGAAACTTCTTATATCCTGAAGGAAATCTTACTAATATATTCACCGCTGCAGTGATGCTTCAACATCCTTGCGTTACCTAACTTGTTTCCCAGTTACACAATAACTGATCTTGTATCTCACCCAACACATAAAAACCATGAAAGGGCAACAGGTTTCGATTCTTTTCCCATTATGTCACGTCTTTTGTCCGATTTTTTTCTCTCTTTATTTCATGCGAAATTTCAGTCTGTGAGGAAATATGTTGATTTCAACTCCCGGCCTCTTTCTTTCTTAAACAGAAAAAGGAAATGAAATTCGACAGCTTTTAGGTTCATTGTGCAATGAAAAAAATAGGAGAGGGACACTGAAGCGTCTTGTCTTTCTCCATACGTTCATAATTTTGTGTTTGTGTGTGTGTGTGTGTGAGAGAGAGAGAGAAAGAGAGAGAGACAGAGACAGAGATGGAGACAGAGAGACACACAGAGAAAGAGAGAGATACAGAGACAGAGACAAAGAACAGAGAGAGAGAGAGACAGAGAGAGAGAGAGAGACAGACAGACACAGAGAGAGAAAGAGAGAGAAATAGAGAGAGAGACAGACAGACAGACAGACAGAGACAGAGACAGCGACAGAGAGAAAGAGAGAGAGAGAGAGAGAGACAGACAGACAGACAGACAGACAGACAGACAGACACAGAGAGAGAAAGAGAGAGAAATAGAGAGAGAGACAGAGAGAGAGAGAGAGAGGGAGACAGAGACAGAGAGAGACAGAGAGAGACAGAGAGAGAGAGAGAGAGAGAGAGAGAGAGAGAGAGAGAGAGAGAGAGAGAGAGAGAGAGAGAGAGAGAGTTGCAGAACGACGCAGTGACTATGTCTGCTTTATGTCGGAGAGATCCGAGTAGCAATGATTAAAGTACAGCCGTGCGGTATTGAACAATCCACGCACAAAAAAAAAAAAAAATTAATATTAATATCTCTTGATCAAAACCCCGCATTTTGTTCCTTGTCAACTTTTGCACTTTTAGCCCACTGTTTTTGATTTCGGACATCTCTAGTTAAAATAAGTACTATGAATATTGCTACTATTTTTTTAGTGTTGTGTAACTCCGATGTTTGTTAGTTGAAATGTCAATGACTCTATCTAGACATGAAATGTGTAAAAGGGATGATGATCATTGTTATTATTATCTTTTGTCCTTACATTTTTAGAATGAAAATAATATAATTCTATTTCATGATTTACCGCGGGCTATTTAGCCTCATATTGATTGGTTTCATCCAGTTTTTCCACTTACATTTTTTTACAATTCATGTTCGAAACAAGTCGAAGTTTCTTAGATCTGGGTTTACCAGGCAAAACGTGGGCTCGGGTATTTTTTGTTTGGAGAGAGATATAGATCTAGAAATTCAATTTTGAATTTTTTTTTTTTAATTCTCTCGCTGTCTTGTAAATATGATAGTTTATAAAAATCGATCCTTGTGCATGCATTTAACACAGCTGCACTATCGGAAATTCTGTCACCTGGTTGTTTTGTTTCTAATCTTCCCCAATGATGATGGGATTCAGCTGGTAGAATCTAATAATATCCTATATCCGATGTTAGACAACGCCGATTTCTCGGTGCTATTTTCTAAAACTATTGCTTGAAAACCTGTAATGATGGTGAGAGCTTGTCGCAAGGAATTTCACAAAATAATAATAATTCTTGTGTCTAATGGATGACACAAACTAGAGCTAGTTTGCTTTGTTTGGCAGATCAAGAGTTTTCACCCATCCGAGTTTAAATGAAAGTGTTGTAATGTTAATAAAAATGAAAATTAGAAACCTAATTCATTACTATGACAGTTTTATGTTTTCATATAATTTCCTGAGCATTAAGCTGTTTCAAGACTCTCTCTCTCCCGTCTCTCTCTCCCCGTCTTTCTCTCTCTCTCTCCCCGTCTTTCTCTCTCTCTCTCTCTCTCTCTCTCTCTCTCTCTCCTCTGCTGTCTTTCCCTCTCTCCCGTTCTCTCATCTGCTCTCTCTCTGTGTTTGTCTATCTGTCTGTGTGTCTGTCTGTCTCTCTGTCTCTCTCTCTCTGTCTCTCTCTGTGTCTGTCTCTCTGTCTCTCTGTCTGTCTGTCTCTCTCTCTTTTTTTTTTTTTCCCTTTCCATTTTCTCATGGGTCTTGTGTCTACGCCTAATTTTATTTAAGTTCACTTTTAGTTAGATTGGAAAAGTTCTATAAAAAAATATATGTCACCTTCCGGGAATAGATTTCAAGATCTATCCTTGTCCACCTATCTATACACGACGGACCTCATTTGTGCGCAGAGCAAGAACTCAGCTCATTTACTTTAATGGAGTAAATATTCCTGGAATTTCTGTAATTGTATCTGTTTTTGTTGCGACCTTGGTACTTCGGCTGCCATCTAACCAGCATTAGCTTCCTGGAGGCAGTCATACAATACGGGAGATATGTGCTCCTGATCAGATTAAAAGGCAGATAATTATTGGAAAACCCAAAACCAAACAAACCGTTACATGAGAGAGA
>JAWDGP010002538.1:90000-95000 GCA_033675545.1 Elysia crispata
TTGTTCTTGTTCTTCTTGTTCTTCTTGTTCTTGTTCTTGTTCTTCTTCTTCTTCTTCTTCTTCTTCTTCTTCTTCTTCTTCTTCTTCTTCTTGTCCTTGTTCTTGTTCTTGTTCTTGTTCTTGTTCTTGTTCTTGTTCTTCTTCTTCTCCTCCTTTTCCTCCTCTTCTCAACCTGCTTTATTTTGTCTCTCCTTTCCTGACTCTGTTTCTCTTTTTTTTAAGCCTGCTACTTTCTCATTTTTTCATATTTACATATAGTCAATGTAGCGTTTGTTTGCAAAAACAACCCTCATTCTTAAACATGATATAATTATATTGATCAACACCCATTAATTTTTTTCTCCGTGATGATAATACTATTGTTTGCGACTTGCGATTTTTGTAAAACATTAGAATAAACTACTGACACTATGTTGCAGTTATTATGGCAATTTATTGAGCAGCCTTGAAGACTGTCGAGGCTCGATGTCTTTGTAACTGACTGCTACCAAACCAACCTGGGAAAGAAACGCTATTCGATTCATAATTGTACAATGAAGACAGTGAGTACTTTTTCATAGAAGCAATTAACATTTCGAAATTTCTTGTCGTTAAAAGTAGATCAGAAAATTATAGAAAATGAGACAGAGAGAGAGAGAGAGAGGCAGTGACAAAGGCGTGGGTGGGTTGATTCACATAAATCCATAGTAAGTGCTGCTTCACAGGGTTACACTGCTCAAAATGTCCTTTAAGGAGCTATAAATATAATGAGAATTATAGTGGAGAAAGAATGTCCATGTTTGCAAGGCTTTCACAGCCACCTCTTTTTTTTTTTTCTTGTACAGATAAGTGAAACATTTCAATGAAATTTAAATAGGAAGTTACTGATATTCCAAAATAGAAAAAAAAAATTCAACGCTCCATCCAAAAAGATGTGGGAATTCAAATAAGAATTCGATGAGTCAAGTTATGAGACAATGAGCGGAGGGTTTTTAGGCAAGACACCATGGATTTTGTCTGAAGGTCAAAGGTCATCCAGTAAACACCGTGACTTGCTGGGGACACTGCACGATTCGCAAGTAATTATGTCGAAACTCTCATGTTACAAAATGAAAAAAAAAGAAAAAAACATCAACGCGGCATGAATTTTGAAATAATAAAAAAAAAGAAAAAAGGAAAAAGCTTGGTGCAATTGACGCTGGAAATCTCAATTTTTACTCTGATTATATAAGCAAGTTGCTTTTGTAAGCAACAGATTAATTTTTTCAATTCTACTCTGGACATTTTATTTATGGATCTGAAAGTTTCCTGTTCAGATTTAATCTAAATATTTTTGTAGCATAGTTCGAACAAATCGCAACTCCCCTCCCCCCCTCTCTTCACCCCTTCACACACACACACATCGGCTCGGCGAGGTTGAGCATTGTACACAAAACAGGATGTGCTCTCATTTTGTTTTGGTTTTTTTTTTTGTCATTATTATTATTATTATTATTATTATTATTATTATTATTATTATTATTATTATTATTATTATTATTATTATTATTATTATTATTATTGTTGTTGTTGTTGTTTTATTGTTGATATTCTTCTTCTTCTTCTTTTTCTTTTTTATTTTATTCTTTTTAAGTAGGTAATAGGATAAGAGAGGCGGATGAGGAGGGGGGGGGGGGATTGAAAGAAAGGAATTTCCCTCTTTTTGCTGAGATTCGTCAGGCTGGAAGGAGACGGGAACTACAAAGTACACGATCGTTCTCATGGGTGTGATGTCCTTCCACCAAAGCTCACCCCACATTTCTTTGGTCTCACTGAATTATCCACCATCACCCTTTTGAAATTATTTGTTCGAATTCAATATGAATTTTTTCTTTTTTCCGCATTTCGCACAAAGGGTGCGATACTTACCAGGGAAGATTTCAAGCTTTCCATATTGCTTTAATTATTGTTATAATCAATATTATTATTTTCAAACTCTCCGTTTTAGTTTAAGTTTTAGTTTGTTTTTTTTGTTTTGTTTTTTTTTTATTGTTTTTTCGCGTCATGAAGGCGAGCACAATGTGTATCATTCGAATAAATTATTATTTTATTGCATTCTTATAAAACAGCAGCAATGGGAATGAACGCTCAGACATTAACGCGATCTATGAAGCGCTTCTTGAGCTTTCCAAGGCCATAATTTAATATTTTGTTTTCTTTGTTAAATGTTACACAGCAAAGTAAAGAAATTATCATCAATAAAATAGCTTCAAGGCTGCAAAAGCATTTTCACACAACTCGGGGCAGCTGCTGCTGCTGTAGCGGTCTGAAAGTGGGGGAGAGAGAGAGAGAGAGAGAGAGAGAGAGAGAGAGAGAGAGAGAGAGAGAGAGAGAGAGAGAGAGAGAGAGAGAGAGAGAGAGAGAGAGAGAGAGTAGAGGGACGGATAATCACGTTTTTTTTAATGCCCGCTCTTGCATCACAGTTCAACGAACCAGGGCGAAAAGAGCCTTGACTTGCGTGACCTGTTTGTAAGTTCGCCTGTTTCACAGCTGACGCCTCTTTACGCAGGCTGCCTCTAACAGTTGTGACTCTTTGGCAGAGAAATAAATGCGAATAATGTTACAGATTTGTTGCGTAACGAAATCTTCTCTCACGTGGATGCGTATCAATTTATCTTTATTTTTCTTTTCTTCTAAACAAAATTGTCTCTTTATGTATGGTAAAAGAGGGCTGCGAAACTCCGTTCAAAGAAAATCTATTTCTGAGATGAAAGATGAAAGTTGGGAAGTAGTTAAACCACAGATTCAAGTGTGATCGTCTTTATTGCGCACGAATTACTTCGCCTGATTCTAAAGTTCCTTGAACCTGCTTCGTTGTTCAGTCCCGTCTGCTTGCTAGAGCGTTGAAACGGGGTTTAAAGTGGGGCAACCCAAGTGAGATTCGAACTGTGGCACAGACGAAGGTGAGGTCAGAATATTCTAGAGCCGGGTGAATGATTTTATAACTCAGCAAATTTAAAATTGACCTGTATTGATAGATCTGTATGTAGACCTGTATTGCTAGATCTACATAATTATTTACACCTGTGTTGCTAGATCTGTATATGCAGACCTGTATTTAAAGATCTTTATAAATAGAACAGACCTGTATTGCTGGCTCTGTATATGCAGACCTGTATTGCTGGATCTGAATATATGCAGACCTGTATTACTAGATCTGTTTATATCCAGACCTGTATTGCTAAATCTGTTTATATGCAGACCTGTATTACTAGATCTGTTTATATCCAGACCTGTATTGCTAAATCTGTTTATATGCAGACCTGTATTACTAGATCTGTATACGTAGACCTATACCGCTAGATCTGTTTATGCTGAGCTGTATTGCTAGATCTGTTTATATGCAGACCTGTATTGCTAGATCTGTATATATGCAGACCTGTATTGCTAGATCAGTATATGCAGACCTGTATTGCTAGATCTGTATATATGCAGACCTGTATTGCTAAATCTGTTTATATGCAGACCTGTATTGCTAAATCTGTTTATATGCAGACCTGTATTACTAGATCTGTATACGTAGACCTATACCGCTAGATCTGTTTATATGCAGATTTGTATTGCTAGATCTGTTTATATGCAGATTTGTATTACTAGATCTGTATACGTAGACCTATACCGCTAGATCTGTTTATATGCAGACCTGTATTGCTAAATCTGTTTATATGCAGACCTGTATTGCTAAATCTGTTTATATGCAGACCTGTATTACTAGATCTGTATACGTAGACCTATACCGCTAGATCTGTTTATATGCAGACCTGTATTGCTAGATCTGTTTATATGCAGACCTGTATTACTAGATCTGTATACGTAGACCTATACCGCTAGATCTGTTTATATGCAGACCTGTATTGCTAGATCTGTTTATATGCAGACCTGTATTACTAGATCTGTATACGTAGACCTATACCGCTAGATCTGTTTATGCTGAGCTGTATTGCTAGATCTGTTTATATGCAGATCTGTATTGCTAGATCTGTTTATATGCAGACCTGTATTACTAGATCTGTATACGTAGACCTATACCGCTAGATCTGTTTATATCCAGACCTGTATTGCTAAATCTGTTTATATGCAGACCTGTATTACTAGATCTGTATACGTAGACCTATACCGCTAGATCTGTTTATGCTGAGCTGTATTGCTAGATCTGTTTATATGCAGATCTGTATTGCTAGATCTGTACGTGCAGCTAGACCTGTATTGCTTATTTGTTATTGAGTTTTGCACTCTCTATTCTGCCTCGAGGTTGATTTTACATTTAAATAGACACAATGATAGAATTTCCAGAGATTGGATCGAGTTGAGAAATAATTTAACGCAAACACACGTATCTTAAGGATTGATTTTACAGTACAGTACTTCAAGTCTGTCTATTTTACAGAAAATCAGTGAAATCCAAAACCTGGAGTTATCCTTGAGTTAAAGCACCCACAGCTACACGATAAAAAGCGAGCATATTATGCTTAAATAAAGTCTTGAATGTACCGTAACTTACAACGGGGTATTCAGAATGGATTGAGTTTACAGTAAAAAAAAAATTACATACCCAAACTTATAAATATATATAGCTATGATAGGTTCTACCAGTAAGTACGTAATATATAAACACATATTCACAATAGGAGTCAAGTTTTCAGTAAGGCAAAGCTCCAATCGGATAAAGGTTTGAATTTGAATTTTAGCAAATCAATGGCAGATCAAAATTAATTTCATCCCCGGCAAAGCTTATAGTTTTTAAGTTTTCTGTTAATCCGTCCAGACGGTCAAGAAACAACCTGGATCTAGCCCGAGAATCTCTCCCCCCCCCAAAAAAAAAAAAAAAAAAAAAAATGAGGAAATCCACGCTAAGCAGCGCCAAATGTGAGGCAAGTGCTGCGTGCGTCATGGAATTTATATTTACCACATTACTTTTATTATAGCAGTGTTTTTAACGTTGAAAAAAAAAACAGAGTTAAAATAGCAAGCTAGGATTTTTT